>JAYMSZ010002098.1:0-12655 GCA_036897665.1 Pelargonium citronellum
GAGAACAATAATTGAGCTACTATGACCCACGAGGAACAAAACAAAGTACGAGGACCCCCATGGAATAAATGGGATAGTACAAGGACTTATGAGGACCTTTTTCCTTTTGACGATAAGGAACACAATATGAGGACTTATTGCTATGCTATGACTTCTTAAAAAAATAAGCTTCGACTAATGATAAATTCGAAATTTTCTACAATCTCACACAACCAAACTATGTTTGTAATAGAAAATGATGATCTATGGTTGTCACAACATAACTCTAGCCCCACACGTCACATCCAATTATTTCCTCCATGTCACCCCCGAGTGGGGTGTGAGTCTGGGGTCGAATAAGTGTCTTGTTGCTTAAAATCCTGTATATATTAAATTTTTGCCACTTATGCTCACCTCATACACATAAGGTTCGATTTGATATCCAAACAACTCATCTTATCTCTCAAAGCTTTCACCGTTTGATTCAATTGCCTAAACTCAAGCTTTAGTCCTAGCCTATACTTCGGACTCCATAATACTTTTCCATGCCCCATCACCACTTGATCATAACTTGTTTCTGTAATCCAACAAATCTTGAAACAAAATTGGGTTTATTGCCTTATTTGATCTCAAATAAAATGAAGAATGATTTTAGCCAATGAAAGGAAAATTGAAAATTAAGAACCTTATACGCCAACAATTTCATCTATTCATGCATTGTCATGGCTTAACCTAAACATTTATCGATATCATACTCCACCCCTCTACTTCTCGTTTAAATAAATTCATACACATTCATTTTCAATCTCAGCAAACCAATGTCACTTAATGCACCGTTAATATGTCTAGTAGTCATTAAGGGTGTGGGTTTCCTATAATCTTTTCTTACATGTATGTTTCAACCGATTGCGTTCACACTTATTAATCAATTATGATTCTCATACTTGAAGATCCTTACGACACCACAATCGTATTACTCGGATTACTTGAATATTTAAGCCACTTAACACCGATTGTGTTTGGAGCCTAGTAGCCTACCTCAACGGAGCTTGTTTTCACACTCCAAACGCTCTTTCCACTTATGCTACTAGTTGATCATAAAGGAGTTCATATAATTTTTCACTATACAAAAAAAAATACCGCATATGAAAATAAAATAAAATTGTAGCCTCGCATATTTAAAATTTACTTAAACCCCAACTTTTTGAACTTCGCAAGCCTCATTTTCCAACACAATGGTTATAATCAAAAGAAAACTCTATCATGCTACTTGAAAATCCCTTTGCTCAATATCTAATGAAGTTACCTACTTCCCTATGTCTTTAAAAAATTTCTATGAAGCATAATTGAATTGAGAGTTAGTTAACTTGACCTAAATGCTCACACTAACTAGTTCTACCTAGCCCTGACAATTGTTTGCGAACAAGTAGGTGATTGTTAAAAGTCTATAAACATTCCCATGACACTCACCCATTTCATATCTCGTTTGTGAAAGAACTCATAAATTTTAGAACAATATCATCTCCAGTCAGGATCTTTAAAATTTTCACTTCCCTTACTGGCCTCCATATCAATGCCATCAGTTGGCACATATAGATAAAGTTCATAAGTGCATCTTTGCGAAAATGCCCCACCAATATTCATAGGTTCACCCGCTCTGGATCCTACATACTTATTCCTCTTCCAACCATAGCCGTACACACCACGCCCTCATACCTTTCATTTATTCCTCAACCATAACTTTAAGTTGTTATCGAGACGTGATTTTCATGTTAACAATTATTTAATATTCATGACAAAAGTAAACTAATGTTTACGGAAAAAACCAATTTAAGTCAACTTTAGAAAAAGAATTAAAAACTATTTTAATTACATAAATCTCAAACCCTAATTCCATCGTCAATGTAAAAGTTTAGGTATCAAATTAAATTTTTTTTTGAGTAAAAAAATAAAAACAAAGCATTCCTTTTGTCATTGCATTGAAACATCAAAATATTTCACATTTGCCCTAAAAAAGTTCGCATTTTTCAGGCAAATACTCACACTCTTGCCGTAGCAGAGCAGTTCCATCGATTCAGGTGCGTCACGCCAATCAATTGCCCTTTTCTGGGCCATCAATTCTCTCTTCTCCTCTCCTCTCTCTCAGGGCAGAGCAGAGTGAGAACCAGAGATTATACACATACAGCTCTCTCTCCACAATCAATGCATGGAAGAAGAGAATCAGAAATCTGCTAAGAAACCGCTGGTTCTCGACTGGGAAAAGCTCTTGCCCACCGGAGCACCCGATGAGGATCAACCGTTGCCGCTTGTTGTGCCGTCCGCAACCAAGACCTCTCCGTTTTGTACCGATCAGCAGAGCGGCTCAGGGGATTATGGCGAGCTACATCTACTCTCCGATCACGAGCTGGAAGAAAAAATTCGGAGACTGGAGCGGAACGTCAAGGGCCTTGTATTGGCCGACAAGGGAGAGAAGCTGAAGACATTTCTCAAGCGGCTCGTGGAGGAGAGGGAGCGCAGAAAACTTACCAGACTCGAGAAGGTTTATTTCTTTTCCCTCTTTGATTTTGTCGAAAGTTCGATCCTTTTGCCGAGAAAACAGTGCAGGAGAAAATAGAACTAGATTATGTGTTCCTTTTCCCTTTGCTTGGTTTTCTCTTTATCCAAAAGAGATGGGTTAATTTGTTTTGCCTCGTCTGGACTGACACTTTAGCCCCTAATTAGGTTTTGGCCGGTTTCGTTTCGAGCCCCTGGACTATATATATATTTTTGGAATTAAAACTCATGTTATCCTTTGTAGTCATATTTGATGGGACATGCCATCATGCCGCCTAAGATTTTAGAACACTTCAGTAAGACGCCTCAAACTCCAACTGTGATAGATAAAATGACAGTGTTTCATTTTTTTTTCTTGAGGTGACAACGTCAAAACGACATCGTTTCGGGTGTGGTTATTCAAAAAATGAAACGTTTTCATTTCATCTATCGCAACTGGAGCCTGGAGGCTTATATGGACTAAAATCTTAGGTGACATGATGATAATGTGTGTCCCCCTAAGATGACGTGGCACATCAAAACTAGCTACAACAGATAATGTAGGTTTAATTAAAAAAAATAGAGCAATCCAAGGGCTCAAATCATACTAAACCCTAATTAGGGGCTAAAACCAAAAAGTGTAGTCTAGGGGAGGCAAAACCATTTAACCCAAAAGAGATTGCTTGGGTAAGTTCTGGCTGCATATGTGCTGTAGTGTTGCTTCATCTCTTGTTGCTGAGGAGAATTTTGGGGGTTCGTTAATTATAAGTCTATGTTGTTCATGGTGGCAATGTAGTTTGGTTTCACTGCAAGTTAATTGCACTGCATTGATTTTGCACATTGTGTAATTTTTGTTCTTTCGTGTGAACTGAACTCATCTAGTAAAGATATGACCAGTGAGATGAAGTTGTGGGGAAATTCACTTTTGTAACGAGTGTTGTGTAGAAGTAGTGAGAATACATGTGGCTCAGCTCCGACATGTTCTGTGTATTGTGTGGAAACTTTTGACTTGCATACTGGAAATGATCTTTCCATGTTCAAAATCATGCCAAATCCAAATTTCTTATGACTTAACACACAATATATCTTTCTAGTCTGTTATGAGTTATCCGATTCACAGGACTTCTATAGTACGGTCAGATATTCATTTTTGTATAATATATCCTCAGCCTATTGTATTACCGCAATTGTTCAATCTGTTGATTCCAAGGATTTCCCACCGCCACAACTATTTACTGACTCAATTACATTAAGCTCTCATTTTTGGAATAGATCTTTCTAGTGTAGGACCTATAGTAGCTGATAGACGTTAATGGACTTGATGCACACAATCTGTTTGAATTTTAAAGTGAAAAGAAAGATTGGAATATAGTACAGTCGATTATCCTGCTGGATTTCTGCTTTGGTTGTTTTAATTTAGGACTGTACAGTTATGATACAATATTCTCAAAGAGACTCTTACCACTTATTGCAGTGAAGGCTAAAATATAGTCTCTTCCACTAGTCCACTATACTATTGCCATGGTTTTATCTGCTGAATCGTAGAACTTCACTATCATTGATCAGTATTTTGAGGGAGATTATTAGCCCTCATCAAGACTGTTCATTGAAAATGGAAATAAACGAGAAAATAATTAAAAAGAAGCTGGAATTTGATAATTTTGTTTATTGTTATTTTATTTTGTTATATATATCTCGTTTAGTGAATGGAAAGGAACGTTTAGTATTGAAGCTCCTAAATAATTCAATTGTGCAATGTTCTGTAGATTACTGTGCATGGTTTGTGAAGGTTTTAATTTAAAGGAACCATAGATTGTTCTCTCATTCAACTAGAACAACTTCATGCATGTTTTCATAGCCCACCCATGTGAGATAGTGAGAAAATAGGAAAGGAAAAAGAAGATAAAGTGCCTACGTAAAATGGAAAGTAGAAATGCTGTTTCGATAAGTTAAATAGAAATTAAAATGTTGAAAGGCCAAGAAATTACTGAATTGATGCGGTGACCACATAGTTTGGCACTCCACATTCCTTGACGTTACTTGTACTCTGGTTTTGTGAAGAATCAATGCAAAGAACACATTATTAACATGGTTCCCTATGCTTTTCATTGGACAGTGCGTTGATGAATGCAAGAAGCCTACACAATCTGAGCACTCAGTTATAATTGGTAAACTTCTGGCTATTCAATTTGCATTACATGGCTATTTTAATTTCTCATTTTCTTGTATTTTAGTGATAGACATATTCATTTTATACTGCTTCTAAATTCTTGAAACTTTGGAGTCGTTTATCTCTGAGAACTACAATTTGTCTTCCTTTAGGCCAGATATCTGGTTGGCTCATAGATTTTTTTTGTTCTTATAATTACATAGGAAATGATCATTTGAATAAGCTGTGTCATAGATTTTTTTGTCTTTCCATACCTTAAACATTAGTGATGTGTAGGCACTTAAGTTTACAAATACTCCCTCTCTCTCTGATAATCTGACATGCAAGAATTCCATGACAACGACCAAATAATGAATGGGGTGGCAGAAATAAGAACCCTTAGGGATGTGTGGTAACATTAGGAAGGATAAGATTAGGAAAGAAACTATTTGAGGAAGAGTTGGGGTGACATCTATTGAAGACAAGATGCGGGAAAATTGTTTAAGGTGGTTTGGACTTGTAAAGGTTACGAACTGAAAGAATGTGTCTCCCCTAGGTGTCTTATGGGTGGTTTTCGCCATACAACACTCCTGTATTAGTTATTCAGATGTTGATCAATGCTTATTTTCATGGTACAAGTATAACCTCGTTGCCCTAATACTCATGGTTGTTGTTGTTGTTGTGGCTTTGAATGAAGTGAGATAGAAAATTAGGTCTCATTTGACTGACCTGGTATAGCCGACGGGAAGTCTTTGACAGTATAAGCTAAATTGAAGTATAATAAACTACTATACAAGAAGTCAAAAACTATACAACTATAAAAATAAATCCATAACAGAAGAAATCATCTTTCTGAATCGTTTGTATAGTATGAATCACAGTTCGAACTGTTTGGTTCCACGAGGGAATGCCAAACACTAATAATATTGTCCTTAATTTTTTGTACAAAGTCAAATATGACACTTATTTTGGGACAAACGGAGTAATGATTTTCTTCCTAAGCAAGTGCTATTACTCAGGATAACTGATTCTTGAAGTAATTTATTATGCCTTTGAGCAGGCTGTTATATTAATATAGAGTATCTGCTATGTGATCAGGAGTAACTGCTTCTAAAACACTATGTATGTAACATTAATGTCTTTTATATAGGTGTATCTGATGGTTCTCGGCAAGAAAGTAGATCGCCTCAAGATTATCCACAGTCCTCATTTGGTAAAGAGTTCTCTAAAAGGATTGATGAAAATGTATTGTACTCTAATCATGTTATCATTATTATTGCAGCTTAACACAATGTAATTGCTTTTGTTAGTTATTGATTTAATTTACATAACAGTCAAATTCTGAGGAATTCTCCAATTTTGATCCCCGTGATCGCCGGAAAAGGAGATCCAATGGATATGTATCACCAAATGTTAGGCAGAAATGTCGATCTTCACCAAGAAAGAGGCCTGTTCAATTTAATAGCAGCACCTCTCGAGATGGAAATAGACATGTTTTCTCAAGCGATGATCTGAACAGTAAAGGTTCTACTTATTTACTTCGTCGTCATAGGGAAAACTTGAACAACTTTGCCACGAAGTAAGTGCCCCCCACTATTGAAGGGCTGTTTTTCTGTTTCTCCTCTTTTTTTATTTTATCTTCATTATTACTTTTTAAGGACTTTCCAAGTTTAGTTTTTTATTTGTAGTCCGTACAATATCATTTCTATTAAACTCGAGTGTTTTCATGGCATTCTAGTACTCATACCCTGTAAGCTATGAACATGCTGTTTTGTTATAGGCATAATTGTTATTTGAGTTTATATGACGAGTTTCTAATCACTGACACACAGTAATAAATGTTATTCAGGATTGTTTTAGGGAATATAGTCTTAGTTTGGAAGTGTGACATAAGGGTAACATCCCACATTGAACAGGTAGATCAGAATAATGTATTCCATTGTTGCATGAGTGATAAAGTGTTCCTTTTATTTATTCATTGTTCCTCTGTGTTAGCATAATCTCATGGTAGAGGTAGACCATATGCAAGAGCTGCTATTGAGTTAAAACAGTTTTGCCAACCCACTGGATTTTAGACCTATTTTGACTAGTAATATTTTCCAAATATTCTTTTAATTGATTGGTAGCAAATCTATTGGTTCTAACTGGCTTCTTGGAAGTCACCTTTGTGCTGTTGTCAGAATTTGACTCTAAAATATACTAGTTGTTTTTCCAATTATTTCTGTCTTCTTGATTTTTCTTTTACGGTTTGCACATAGCATAATTCTCCTGCTAGGTTTACATTGGGGAATATTACTTTGGATATTTCATTTTTGTGTCTTGCTTATGTTTACATTTGAAGTCACTGACCTTTGGAATATTGAGGTATTATCTGTGTTCATTTTTAGTTTACTTGGATGGCCATAGAGCGAAATGTGTATTTGATCTCTCTTTAATTTATCTTTTAGGCGGAATGATTTTCAAGTCATACCTTCAAAAGATATGAGGGCTAGTAAGGTAAAATTTTGCCAGTCTTCCTATGTTTTTTTTTGGTCTATTGCTGCTTCCTTGTCAACTTTGAAATGACCGGATCATGCATGGTTGTGCTTAAGTATCAAGTTCCATTTTCTTAGAAAAGGAAAAAATGTGCTTAAAGCACAGAAATAGGACAATATCCATTTGTTTACTATATTTTTAAACTCTATCATTGTAAAGCCAAATAACTAGTAGTTATATTTATTTTGTCAATCTCTATTGAATATTTGGATGGTAACGTAACTAATGTTACTTAAACAGGGTCAGACAGTTGTTATCGTTGACGAGGAGGATTGTCAACCTATAGAGGCAAAAGAACATGAAGATGAACTTACCGAGTGGTAAATAAGCCTTTCTATGCATTTTGTTGTTGATGTTGTTGTCCTGCTGTATTTCATCTTGCTCATATTTGGTTGAGATCATCAATAACTTCCTTCTAATGTTTTCAGCATGAAAGATGCTAAGATCTACTACCCATCAAGGTACTTTAATATTTTATTTGTTAATATATATATCTTGAAAATGGTACAGAATGAATTTCTTGGACAGTGATGTTTTAAACATTTGTGCTTCTCTGTTGACCCAGAGATGATCCAGATCCTGTCATAATTTGTTATGCTGACGTAGGCTGCCTTGCTCCTGAAGCCTTTTTGACATCAACCATCATGAACTTTTACATCCGGTAAGTGTATCTACCAGTCTAGCCAAAGATTTTGTTTGATGCAATGATGAAAGAATTTAAGATTCTCAGATATTTTTCTCATAAATTCTCTAGGTTTGTGGACAATTTAAGGCTTTCTTTTGCCCGCCTTCCATTATCCAGGGCACGGTTCTTTATTCATTGACCTCTTACCACTGACGTTAACTTAATCATTAATATCTATTTGCTGAGTTGTTTAATTTACTCGCAAGAGAGATATGTTTACTATCAGAAGTAAAAAAAATCAATTAATTTGTGAAATTGTTTTGGTTCTTGCAACTTTGAAGCAATTGGACTTTTGAAAATCAGTGCTGAATGCACATAATATTTTTAATCATGTCCTTGCAGAATTGTTAAATTTCAATTATTATATATCCAATTTTGTTGATGAACTACTCTTCCTCTGGTGTTTTAGATATTTGCAGCAGCAAGCGACTCTCACTAATACAGTATTATGCGACTATCTTTTCTTCAATACATATTTCTATGAGAAGCTTAAAGAGGCCATAGCAAGCAAGGTAGTGGTGTTTCTTGGTCTCTTTTTAGTATTATTCTTTATTCGAACACACTTAAAATTGTGGTTTTAGTTTGGCTCTGCAAACCCTAGGGAGCAGAAATGATTCAGTAATTTCATATCTTCAGAAAAATAACATGTCTTGAAATAGAAAGGTTGCAATATGCATCTAATATTCTAGTGTCATAGATCTGTGTTTTTTTAATATTATTTCGCTTTATAAAATTTTCATATATGTTAAATATTTCGTTTTGTTTTTAAAATTGAACTTTGCCGTACTTTTCCTAATTGTGCTGATGGGGTCATGTATAGGGGACCAACACGAATACCAAATTTCTGAAGTTCAGAAGGTGGTGGAAAGGTGTCAATATTTTTGAGAAAGCATATGTACTTATTCCAATTCATGAAGAGTATGTGTTCCTCTATGCCTTTGTATACTATTAGAGCATACGATACAGTTATGAATGCTTTTGGAGATTTAAAACAGGATGCTCTGATAGCATGGACGTCCATATATTGGACATGTTGCTCATTTGCAGAATTTGCTTAAAGTACTACATTTTTTTTACCTCTTTATAATTTTTGATTTATTCAGTCTTCATTGGAGCTTGGTGATTATATGTATCCCAGACAAAGAAGATGAATCAGGACCAATTATACTTCACTTGGATTCGTTGGGGCTTCACTATAGCAGATCTGTTTTTGATAATATTAAAAGGTGGGTAAATAAATCCCTGCCTACCAGTTCAGCAATAATAACATGATGCAGATTATTTAAAGTCTCATAGCATTGTTGCATAAAGTAGATAAGTGTTGAAGTCTTAACCATATTGTCTAATCACTAAAGTCATGTAAAAGAGTTGGGGTAGCTTCAATTGCAAATAAAATGAGATAAAACCACCAATGTTGGTTTGGGTATGTGCAGCATAAGGAGGTTAGTGACCCAATGAGGAAAGATGAGAAAATTCAGTTGGGAGAAACTAAAAGAGGTTGGGTACATCGAAGTTATGGAAATAAGTAATAAGAGAAGATGTGATAAAGCATCAAATGACATAACAAAGAGATGAGATGTAGTTGAGTGGAGGGCAGTAGAATACGAGTAGAACATCCCAAAGTGTCTTGTAATTGTCTAATGGCATGAAATTTTTTTCTTTAAATCAGGTATTCATAGTGTTGATATGATTGACTTTAGAAATGGCGACTTGTTTTGTAGCTGTATGAAAGAAGAATGGACCTGTTTGAATGAAGAAGCTGCTCCCATGGATCTTCCAATTGCAGAGAATATATGGAAAAATCTCCCTCGTAGAATTGAAGAGAAAAAAATCATGGTAAACTTTTTTCTTGAATGCTTCAAGTGCTCGAGTTACTCACTATATTATTGCTGGGATCAAGTTATGGCTTCAGGATGTTTACCAGCATGCTTAAAAATGCTGAAATTGTTAAATCATTCTTATTGGCATTGTGTAAGGGAACTCTTTTTTCTTTTGAACAAGCAAGAAAGGAGAGAGGTGGGGATAGGTCACATATTGTGTTGTGAGTTGGAGTAAATATGTATTTACTTAAACTATCTTTGTAGGCTGGGAACTTATCAGATTGATGCTCAAGGACCTAATAGGTATGGAAACATTCATCTTTATTTTAGTTAATGTTTCTGTCTACACGACAGTGGTAACGCCGGGTAGCAGGGTACTATATTAGGTTCAAACCTCTAAATTGCCTTGGTTCTCCTTTAGTGGTGTAAGATAGAGGAGTTACGAGTAAAATATTTATGGAGTTGGGTTATAAGATAAGGTTTTGTGTTTTGTTTTGGAACTGAAATATGGAGTTCTATTTATGAAAGGTTTTACTGTTGGAATTAGTCGTTTTTTAGTTTTTATTTCTCCAAGTATTTGATCGGAGTGTTCTTTATGGTGCATTGCATTTGTATTTCCTACCAGGTTCCCCAACAAAAGAATGACTATGATTGTGGTCTCTTTGTACTTTTCTACATGGAGCGCTTCATTATAGATGCCCCTAAACGACTCGTCAAAAAGAAAGACTTACCATCGATGGTACGTACTTTTTACCTCTCGTCTCCCGTTTGAAAGCATCTCACAAATATCTTACATCTCCCGCTATACTCATTCTATTAATTGGTCAATACATTTTGTTTTCCAGTTTGGCAGACAATGGTTCAAACCTGAAGAGGCCTCCGGTCTGAGACGGAAAATCCGAAATCTACTTAAGAAAGAATTTCAAAACGCAAAGAGAAGCAGCCAAATCACGAATTCTTCTGATATGCCAGAATGTGCGAACGTTGAATGCGTCACAGATATCCTTGAGTAAATCCCCAAGTAAATCTTTGCTAATTTGATTATTTTTGCCCAATCTATATCTCTAGATATAGTAGAGTACGATGCACACGACTTAGCCAAATTCCCTGTACGATGTAAAAAAACGATATTTTTTTTTAGATTAGTTGTGTATAGAGCATACCAAGGAAAATAGGTTCCAAATGGGATGATAGATAGCAAAAAGAGAGTGGACATTATCAATTTGGCTAACATGAATTTAATCTTTCAAGTCACCTGATCACTAACACGTTCTTGCTCAATTTTAGATGCTCCTGCAAATCCTCTGTAGACTGATACCAAGTAATTTTAAACAATCTGTTGGGAGGATTTTACAAGGAAAAAAAAAATTGTAGTCCACGAGAGACCACGAATCCAACTTCATTTCTCTCTCGAATCATTCTTTGACGTTCTTGCATCTGGAAAATCGCAACTTTGTCTACTGAGCTATGAATTATTTGACTTTGAACTTGATTTCAATTATATATTCTTTTTAGAGAAATCTGATTACGAGTTCAAAAATTGAAGTTATACGATGTGAATCAAGAATGATGATTTTCATGACTGATCTAAAAAAGTAGAAAAGGTTTATAATAGTATATTCTCTTCCATTGGCCATTTTATGTCATTTTTTGTGTTAATTTCATGTTATTTTTCAGAGGCATCCAATAGTGTCTCAAATTTTACAAAATAGTTATGTTTTGTGGTTCGATTTAATGTTTTTATTTTTCTAGCGACACTTCGGCATGTTTCTAGTATTCCGGTCAATGTGCATAGAAGATATTTTGGGCATTATAGAATATATAGTAATCACGTGACTAACACAAACTCACAAAAAGAATATATTCCGTTACATTTCACGATTTTCAGTTTGGTGTATAATATAAGATTTTTATGACATTTTGGTAGACAATAATTAGTTGATGATAACGTGTTCTAAGCCTCTGACATGAACAGTAATGTGTTTTGGGCTCTTAGTAGAGAGTAGTTATTTTGTAAGAGTAAATTATTGATGACTACTATGTATTTGTCACATTTTGCAGTAGATATTTCTAAATTTGTTTTTTGTTTTTTTTAACGTTAGAGTACACTGAACTATTCTTCGCCCATTCCGTCAGTTAACTTTAACAAGTTTTTTTGAAATTGCTAATTTTATCATTCTTGTCACTTTTTTAGACTACTCTATATTTTACTACTTTTCACATTTTGTAATGGACTAACTAGCGTTCGTTTAATTTCTTCTTTAACTTAATTAATCTAGTTAGAACTTACTTTTCCTTACATTTGAATTCCTCAAATTTAAACCCTCAATTCAAAAAAAAAAAGAAAGAAAGAAATATTTAACTAATAATCAAGTTCGTTTATGTTTTAAACTAAATATGAGGAAAATATGAATTTTATAATTATATTGTTCGTATAGAAATTTTCAAAAATAATTTAAGTAATATATTGTCATGTAAATGAAATTAATATCCCTATTATTATTGATATTAAATTATTTTGATAAATCATACTTACTCAGCTTTCGACCGCATTGATTGGGATTTTATTGATCACTGCTTGGCCTCAATGGGTTTTGGTTCAAAATTTCGAATGTGGATTAGAGGGTGTTTGTCTTCATCGATTTTGGTGCTTCTCAATGGCTCTGCTTCCTTGGATTTCGAGTCAACTCGGGGGGGTTAAACCTTTCCATTGTCTCTGTTTTTGTTTATTATCGTTGCGGATGCTCTTCATATTTTGCTCACTCAGGCAGAGGTGGCGATGTCTTTACGGGGGGTACAGGTTGGCAACTTGTCGATCTCACATCTCAAAACAAATTTTAAATATCCACCTCAGCGCTGACTGTGTAATTATTTTATATTTTAAAATTAATTTTATTCAAAAAAATCCACATCAGCATATTTAACTGTTGTTTTAACGGAAGCTAACGTCAGGGA
>JAYMSZ010002099.1:0-12654 GCA_036897665.1 Pelargonium citronellum
AAAAACAGACCAGCAGGTGCACCTCCATCTCCTATCAAATCCACCACCATCACCATGAAAAAGGAGGAGAAATCAGAATTTACACCACGTTGCAATATATATGAACAATTTTAAGTTACAATTATTATGGTGCCAATGAAGAAACCTTTAATGACGAAAAACCAATTTAAGGTGGTTATAAATGAGACTGAAGCACCTAATTCTGATTCCTCAAAGAAGAAAAAAAAATTTAACCGTAAGAATTGGTCATCTGAATTTTGAGATATAGAGAGGATACATCACTGGCACAAACATTCCCCCAAACCAATATCATTTTCTGAATTCTTTTCCAATCTCCATCTTTCCTTGAATTGAACTTTTTTCTGTTGTGTGTGTACAGATTTTGATCTAATTATCAAGTTTAGACAGTACAGAGATAAATTGTGTTTGTGTGTGAGAGAGAAAACACATTTGGGGTAACTTCATATAAATGCCCTAAACTATAAGCCTTTTTCATGAACTTTCTTTCACATTAACTAACTCCCCATAGTTTAAAAAACTGAAACTGGTAGTTTAAATTAACTGAAAAGTTACATCTTTCATCATGTGCAAGGCACATGATGAACTAATTTTTATAAAGTACCAAAAATACCCCTGCTCTATTGACAACTAATATCCCACTTATTTTTTGTTCTTCTAATTCTTGATTAAACTATGATTCTTCAACCAAGTCTGTCCAAAAATGCCTGTGCTCTCATCAAATCTCCTCCGCTTGTCACTGTAACTGTAGCTGCAAATGTTAGTTTGATCCGTGCCATTTTTTTTTTGCAACTGCTCATAGTTCAACATAAATCCATGAGAAATTGCTACAAATTTTGCCTTGTTAAATTAAAATTCTTCCGCTAGAAACTCAAATTCAAGCCAAAATGCATTTCTGGAAATCAAGTTTTTTTGATACAGCATTTCTGGAAATCAAATGAACCACACTTAAATCTAGAACATCAATATTTGTTGTTAGAAAAAAAGAAAAAAAAAACTCATCAAATCTAAACTGCAAATACTTGAAATAGAAAAAAATGAACATAATTTAATCAAATAATAATAAATAATAAATTGAAATCTGATTTATAACATATAAATTTAATATTATTCATCTGAAAAATCATATCCAAAATTGCAAATTTGTAAACAAAATGAAGAACAAATCAAAATCCTAACACTAATATAAATTTGAAACCAAAATGCTGTATAGAAAAAATTCAAAACCTGAGTACCTGAGCTTAATAAGCTCAATACAAACCTATAACATAAAAATAAAAGGAGGCAGCATCTCCGATGGCTCAAAGGAGGAGATGCAGCTGGCCTTTTAGTTTTAGCTAAATTTGGCTGAATGATACATTTACACAAGGGTAGTTATGTCTTTTAATAATTAAACTTGACGGTGTTATTAACAATGTGGACTTTTAAAACTAAAGGGAGTTAGTTGATGTGAAAAATAATTCAGGGCATCTAAATGAAAAAGGTGTATAGTTTAGGGTATCTATATGAAGTTATCCCTAAGCCCAACAATAGCCCAACCATACAAAAGTAAGGAAGTTTTCTTACAAAAGATTTTTGGGCTTCAGAATTTCTTTTGGGTCCTTTCACTCGTGGAAATCCTGCCCTATTATTGGACATAGAGGATGAAAACCTCGAAACAGCTACTCTGCCATTGGACTTGTAAAAGTCCTACTCTCTCTCTCTCCCTCTCTCCCTCTCTCCATGGCTCTCATTTTCAGATCGTAAGCATCAGCTGCTCTCAGTTGCAGGTACGGAATTTCTTGCTCTCCCCTCTCATTTCTTATCTTCTCAACTCTATTTTCAACCTCAATCTGATTTAACAAAGAGTGTTTGTTTCATATTTTAGATTTCCATCAAAATAATTGATATCACAAAACCCTAAATCTCACCCCTGATTAGTCGTTTCTCCAGAATGGCCTCCACATACTATCATCTGTCATCATGCCATTCACTCCTATACCTAAGGCGCCTAAATCATGACAGGATCAGCAAGCTTCCGGACTCTCTCCTCTGCCACATCCTCTCCTTTCTATCCGCCAAAGAAGCTGTTGCCACCAGCATTTTCTCCAAACGCTGGCGTTTCCTCTGGACTTGGATCACTAATATCGATTTTGACGATGCAAAACTCCGGGAATCTAAGGAAATCTTTCCTAAGATAGTTTACAGATTTTTGCTTCTCAGAAGACATGATAGTCCCATCAAACGTCTCCGCCTCAAATGGTCTTGTGCCTGCCACTCCTTTGATCTTGATTCTTGGGTTCGTGCTGCCATTGCCGGAGAGGTCGAAGAGCTTGATCTTGAGGCTTGGGTACGGGAACCCATTCAGGTTCCTCCAAGCATACTCTCTCACAAGGCATTGGTAATTCTGAAACTCAGAACCATGAATGCTCTAATTGATGTTCCTTCCTCTGCTCACCTTCCGAACCTCAAGACTCTGCATCTAGAAATGATTCAATACAAAGACCTAGACTCTGCTCGCAATCTCTTCTCTGCGTGCTCTGTTCTTGAGGAGCTGACATTAGCCTTTACCAAAATGCATGATGGTACGATAATTGAGTTCCCTAGTGTTTGTTGCTGTGTTGGTGACTCTTCAATTCGTTTTAGCAACACATTGGTTACTTTGAGATTGTTATATGGAATTGAATTGAATGTTCCTGCTGCTGGTGTTAGTTTTCCAAGACTCAAGAGTCTGGAACTTCTTCATGTCAGTTACAAAGATGATAACTCTGTTCGCAATCTCTTGTCTGGCTGTCCAGTTCTTCAAAAGCTTCAAATAGAAAGAACTCATTATGATAAGGCCCGTCATTATGAAATTACCTCACATCATGTAAGAGATTTAAGGGTAAGGTTTTTGGTTGAAGATGAGCACCTACAGGATGTTCGATCAAGTCAGCACACTCTAAGGTTAAATACGCCAGCTGTTAAGTACCTTAGTCTTGAAGATCAGGCCTCTCAACACCTTCATATTGGAAAAATGGACAACTTGGTTAAAGCAACTATTTCTCATCTTCCACGTGACACAAATCATGGCCGTGATCAACTCGATTTTCTGAAAGCTGTACGTAACGTGACATATGTAGTGTTCCCGTCATTTGTGATGAAAGTAAGGATTTATTATCAATTGTTAATTTTTGGTATGGATTAGAATTTGTTGGTGTATTATATAGTATACCCTATTTAATATTGCAAACTATCGTTCTCTTATTTCCACGTGCAGCCATTTTGTAATATTAAGAACTTCAATAAGTTTCCCAAATTTCGTAATGTTGTCAACTTGAAGATTACAAAATTTGGTGGTTTATGGGGCTTGCTACAACACTCCCTTCAGAAGCTTCCACAGTTAAAACATCTTATACTTGAAAAGGTTTCTTGAACCAAACATATGATTTTGTTTGATTGATTACTCCCATTTTTTTGAATAATTATTAACTGTTATCTCGATTTTATAATAGGAATCTGATATTGGTGCAATGCCTAATGAAGCATGCTGGATGCCACCACAGCAACCATTGCAAGTTCCGAACTGTTTGGTATTTCATCTTACAACATTTTGTTTGCTAAAGTTTGAAGGCTCGGGAAATGAGATGAAGTTTGTGGAATATATTCTTAAGAACTCAATTGTTTTGGAGATGGTGACGTTGAACTCTTTGGAGTTGGAGTTGGAGATGGAGACAAGGTTATCTATTTTACAAAAATTAGCAATGTTTAAAAGAGGATCCAAGAATTGTCAGCTTACATTTGACTAAGATTTTCAGCCCAAAGGTATTTGCTCCCTCTCTCTCTCTCTTCATTTCTGATGTGATGTGATCTATCTATGATTATATCTTGTTAGTTATATTACGAGTTTACTAAGGACCTTCGGATGAAATGCCGGTTGCTTCTAACTACAGTTTCTGTCGAACCATGTTTACTAGTGTTTCTAATGAACTTTGTATGATAACTGATATAATTATAACTAAATTAGTTTTGATAATCCATGATCTCTTCGTAGTATGCTGATTAATTAGTTTTGATAATCCATGATCTCTTCGTAGTATGCTGATTCGAAACTGTGTTGCGTTACCAAGCCCATAGGTCGTATCCTTTGCTTTTAATGAATGCACGTATATTTTGTTGAATCATTTTATCAAACATATTTGCAGTAACTTTTATTCTTTGCATATGAATACTTTTGTATCCTTACAACTCAGTGTGGTTATTGACTAATGCAATAGATCTTTTCCTTTTTTGTTTCTATTGATGGTTGGCAGAACTTCTGTCATCTTTTGTGTTGTGGTTGATGACGAATGTATTAGACCTGCTCAAAGTAAAATGAAACCAAGCTAAAAAATTCCATCACTTTTCGACTAGGATATTTTTACCATTTTCTAGTCAATAAATTGCTTGTTCCATTGAATATTACAAGGAATTGCAGAATTGATCTATGCCCTGTTTATCTCTAACTCTTCATTCATAAAAAAGAAATTTAAACAACCGAGCCTATATTTTTAGCCAAAAAAATAGAAGAAAAACCAGGGATATAAAGAATTTACTCAATTGTTGTCTTCTAGCTTTTAAAAATAATTATGCTCAATGTTTTTCTCGGCATATTTAAGGTACGTGTTAATTATTACATTTATGTCATTTTATGAGTCTGAATCTAATCAGTACCTATAGAGGTGTGTTATGTATTTCGCTATTGGTTTCTTGGTATCCATAGTTGCTTCTTAACAATAAAAATAATGAAATGAATGGCATTCTGGTCTGCCCCTCTTTTGCTATATGCTATGTTATGAACTGATACCATGGGGGTCTAGTTTTTTATTTATTTTTTATTTTTTTATGATACGATAGGGGTCTAGTTAGTGTTAATAATTGTTTTGTGAAACATATTTGAAGATATATAATTTGTGATTATCCATAGATATATAATTAATTGAAATTTAGAGTACCAGAATTGGTTCAATTTCAAGAATTTTCTTTCCACTATCAATTTTTTGTACATGTTTTTCTGTATTAGACCCATAAATAAGACCAAATATCTTATAAGGTATGTAGTATGCTTGCAATCTTAAACTACAAAGTTTGTGTATACTATATCTTTATTTCATTTGCACTCGTCAATTGATAGGGAGGATAGTGGAAATTCTTGTTTGATTTTGCTACTTTATGTGCTTTTCATTTGAAGATTGCTTCTTGTTTTTCCTTATTGACTTATCAATATTGTATTGATATGTATCCCTGTAAATTACGGACTTACATGTATCTAAAAATGACCAAAATAGTTTGAAGGAGCGTTGTCAGTCGTAATGTATATTGGGTTCTTACTTCCACGTAAAATTCACTTTTAGGATTGTCTTAATCGGAACTATAACTCTGATCAAATTTCTTAAGTTCCAAATGGTTTGGAAAGAGTGTCACTCATCAGACGTGGTTAAGCACATTCTTCGTGTTCTTTCTTATGCAGACATGAAACTTTCAATTAATTTTTAAGTAATGTCCATCTTTGGTTTGAAACTTTTAAAGTCATAATAATAAAAGTTCAAAATATAACAAATAGTGCTAGATCCGTGTGCATGCCGCCGGTCACTTCTTGAAATGCTTGCACAAGAAAGAATAATCCCATGAAAACATTCAAAACTTGAAGAAATCTTCAAATATTTCTAAGAACGCAAAGGGAAAAAATGTACTTTTTAGTTTTCAAAACGTTTAATGGAACCAAATTGATGCGGTGTCTTCCAATGTATTGGTTTGGGTTGAATCGGATTGAAATCAAGCAAATGAACTGAACCTGCATTGACCGTGTTTGCTCGCACATGTCAGTATTTTTATTTTTTGGCCCTATAATTTTTGGGTGATTTTCTTGTTTGAATTTGATCATACGGTTATTGTAAGAAGTTGTTTTCTTTGTCCATTTACATGCCTTTCAAATCAAAGATTTTTCTCTCTTCTTAATCTTTTCATCGTTGCACCAACAACCTAGCTCTCATTGAAACTGTCATTACGTTATGACCTTGCAGCATTCACTTAGTTATAAGACCATACATTCTGAAGATACAAGAATTTTCTAAAGTAAATTGGCCGCTACAAAACTCATATTGGTAGAGAATCTAGTACTCTCACACATGTCTACATGAGTTTTGCTTAATGATCTACACAAGTCTTAGGTACCGACGTACAAATACTCCCTACTGCCATAAGAGCGTAGCCCATGACTATTTGAAGTGCGAAACCCCAACCACAAGACTTCTACGAAAACGTGCATTCTAGCGTTCTTTTCACTCCGGGTCAACGGGATGTATCACACTGCATTGCACCATCTTATTTTCTCAATTTTCCTAGCTCATCTCTCACTCGAGCCACCCCGATTACCACCACTCTCACCTTTACTACGTACTCGACAATTATCAGTTTATGAACTTCATAATTCAAGAACCTAAACATACAATCTCCACAGTACTCAATATTTTTACAAATCTCGAAACATAATTTAAAAAAAATCCTGGTAAGCTGAAAATAACTCATGGTAAAGCAGTTATTATTCAAGTTTAACATACACAAGTAAACAGATTCACAGTGAATCTGTAATTAGAAAAGACCTACATTCTTGCCCAAGATCATTAATAACTCTGTTTTTCTCGGACAGGAAATCTTACTCAAACTTGAGTTGACATTTCTTGGATGCTCTTGCAAACATTGCTAACCTCGGTAAAATATCATACCTTGTCTCCAACTTTAACCCCAAACACTTAACTGTCACATTCTCCAAAATCGTTGAGTTCTTGAAAATATCTTCAACAAACTTGAACTCATCTTCCTTGCCTTCAAATTTTAGCAGACAAAATGTTGTAAGATGTAGTAATGAAAAGTTAGGAATATGCTGCAGTGGTGGCATCCAGCTTGCTTCTTCGCATGTTGCTTCAATATTGGACTGCTGATAACAACAAATCGAATTACAATTACTCGCATATGTAGTAACAAAAAAAATCATCAAAAATCACAACTCGGGTTTCGGATATATGCCTTTTCAAGTGTAAGATGTTCTAAATTAGGAAGCTTCTCAAGTATGAGCCGCAGCACACCAAAGAAACCAGACATTTTTGTAATCCTCAATTTGACTACATTTTGATATTCAGGAATCTTGTCCATTCTCTTAATATTACATAAAGGCTGCACATGAAAATTAAGCAAATATAACGAACGAACAAATGTTAATTACTACATAATAAAGTTTAACTATAATTACCATAGAAAGGCACGTAAACGCTAAGCATATGAACTATAAAAGGTGTAATTTGCAATCCTTACTTTCATCACGTATGACGGGAACTGCAAAGATGTGACATTATGTGCGGCTTGAAGAAAGTCTTGTTCAATACGACCAATATTTGTGAAACATGGTAGATGAGAAACATTTGCCATAACCAATTTGTCCATGTTCCCAAAACAAATGCGCTGAGAGACATTGTCCTCAAGTGTAAGATACTTAACAGCTGGAGCGTTCAACCAAAGAGTGTGCCAACGCGAACGAGCCTCCTTTAGGAGCTGACCATCAACATGGAATTCTACAACTAGGTCTATCACAGTAGGAGAGGAGATATCAAAATGACGCGCCTTATCAAAATAGGCTCTTTTTACATGAAGCACTCGAAGAACCGGGCAGCTAGAGATGAGACTGTGAGCAGAGTTGTCATCTTTGTATACTACACATATTAGGTACAGATTCTTGAGTCTTGGAAAGCTAACAACTCCATAAGGAACACCCAAGACAATTTTGTTCATCAGTTTCAATGTAACTAATGTGTTGCTGAAAGATACGACTCCAGAGAACTCAAATGGATTATTTTGATGAACTCGGGTATGATCTAAGACCAGTTCCTCAAGAAGTGGGCAGATAGAGAAAAGCTTGTGAGCAGTTTCTTGGTCTTTATATTGGACATGTGCGAGATGCAGAATCTTTAGGTTTGACAAATCAGGAGACCAAAATACATCGAGAAGACCATCTGGAGACTTCAGTTTAAAGACTTCCATCGTCTTGTGTTCGAATATGGGTCGAGACAGCTGAACGGGATGATCGAATTCAAGATCAAGCTCTTGGACACCTCGTTTAACGGCATCTCTAGCTAATGTACTATGAAGATGGCCCAAGAATGAGGAGCCTAAGAACCATTTGAAGCGGAACCTTTTGAGGAGACTTTCCTTTCTGTGGAAGCGTACAAGCTTACAGATATTACAAATGAAGTCATAATTGGTTGAAGTAATATGTTTATGTTCCGAAACTTCAAAATCAAGGTTGGTGAGCAATGTCCAGAGAAAACACCACCGTTTTGACAAAATGCTGGAGGTAACAGCATTTTTTGTGGGTAGACGTGAGAGGATGTCGAGGAGGAGACAGTCCGGGAGACTGCTGATCCTGTCAATGCCTTCGCCAGAGACATTTTGGAGTCTTGAGCAGACTAGTTTCCGATCCATTTTGGGACTGAGAAATGAAACATAAGTTATGACAAAGTTGGGAGATAGATTTTACTAGTAAGAATATAAGAAAATAATAACAATTATAGGTTTTTGGTTAAACGAGGGAGAGTTATTACTGTTGTGTAGCTCAACTAATAAAAAAAAATAACAATTGTGTGAAGAGAAAAAGGTACTTACCTGAGACACTGAGAGTAGATACAAAGAAGCTTAATGGTTTGAGATTCAGAGCAGGAAATATAGAGAAAACGGGACTTTTCTTGATCTAGATGGGGATAGTTGCACATCTTTGATGTTATTTATATACGTAAATGAAGTTGGGCTCTTAAACTTCTGATCTATTCCATTGACCTCTTAATTGTTTTTGGAGTTTGTGATATTAATTATTTTGTTTTGGGTAAATGTACATGTTCAATTTAACAAGAGGAGGTGAAAATATTTATGGTCATGTTACAAGTATTTAATTATTGTTTCTCGTGATAGGTGGCAATTTGGCAGTATGCAAAAACTTTCAAATGAGACGAGGAGCGCGAAAATTACAGACACAATGGAGGACAATTTGGCCATCTCGACCATCACTCGTAGAGGCTGGTTGGAGGCTCGTAAGTTGAATGGTTATAGGTGTTTCGAGTAGGCCAGGTGGTAATTAAGTGTTTGGATGTCGATGGCAGAGGAGGTATTGTCATTTCGTGAGACGCTTAATTGGTTTATGGATCGAGATGGACAAAATATAATGTCGAGTTTGATGCGCTTCAATTTGTTCAACCTCTATGTTAGGATGGAAGGGAGAACATCACTTTATCAAACAATATAGAGATAATTACATGTACTTATCCTGAACTATACTCCTTTTAACCCTGGATACCCTAAACTATTTTTCGTTATGTGTGGCTACCCTGAACTTTCCAGAGTTCAATTTGTAGAGCAATCTAGAAAGAAAAACTCAACCTAAATCAAAACCCTAACAAAATCCTTACTCACATGTGTAATTTCAACCAAATAAGAAGCCAAACCCCGTGATTTTAAGTAGCAAAATCCCAACTTTTAAGCCTAAAATATGACTCTGGAAAGTTCAGGGTAGATACGTGTAATGAGAGGGTATCCAGGTGCAAAATGTGTTAAGTATATGATGATAGGTACGTCTAATTTCCCCAACAATATATTTTTTTAACACATCAAACATTGTTAATTGGACGAGAAATGAATTATAACCTGCAGAAAAGTTTCTGTTCTTATCCATAAAACATCAGGACCTAGGGTTTTATGTCAACTCTCGAAGTATAAAACACATCTTTTCTTTCTCTTCTCAGTTCTCATGATCAGACCATCAACATTAGCTACGTAACTTCTTGGTCCGAGTGCAGATGAAGAAGAAGGCTCTGTTCTTTAGATGTTTCTCTCCAACAGGTGCAATTCTTTTTTTCTTTTAATTTTCATTTCCCATCAAAGTAATTAGAGCTACAGAACCCTAGATGAACCAGAGTGAGTCCCAAAAAATGGCCCAAACCAATGAAGACCCACCATTCCCAAAGCGCCAAAAGCTTGATCTTGATAGGATCAGCAAGCTTCCGGACTCTCTCCTATGCCACATACTCTCCTTTCTGTCCACAAAAGAAGCTGTTGCAACCGCCATTTTCTCGAAACGGTGGCGTTTTCTCTGGACCTGGCTCACCAATCTCGATTTCAACGATGAAGAAATCCAGGTTTCCAAGAAAATCTTTAGTAGAATAGTCTACAGAGTTTTGCTTCTCCGGAGACATGATATACCCATCAAACGGTTTTGCCTCAAATGGGATTCGTATAAAGAGTCCTTTTCCTTTCATGTCGAGTCTTGGGTTCGCGCCGCCATTGCTCGAGAGGTCGAAGAGCTCGATATTGATCTTGAAAACTCCTTCATTGATGTTCCTCCAAGCTTGTTCTCTCACAAACCAATGGTGGTTCTGAAACTGAGGGCTGTTGATTCTGTCCTTGATGTTCCTTCCTCGGCTCATTTTCCGAACCTCAAGACTCTGTTTCTTTCTGACATTGAGTTCAAGGACCAAGATTCTGCTCGCAACCTCTTCTCTGCATGCCCCGTTCTCGAGGAACTGGAATTAGACGTGGTCCAAATTTATAATGGTAGGAAATTTGAGTTCCCTAGTTATTGCTGTGTTCGTGACGGTTCGATTTGTTTTAGCAGCACATTGGTTACTTTGAAATTGTTATATAGAATCGAATTGAATGTGGTGGCCGGAGGTATTAATTTTCCAAGACTGGAGAGTCTGGAACTTGTAGATATCCTATACAAAGATGACAACTCTATTCGCAATCTCTTTTCGGGCTGTCCTGTTATTCAAAATTTTGCGGTATTTAGAACTCGATTTGATAATGTCTGTTGTTATGAAATTACCTCACAAACTTTGAGAGATTTGACTGTAAAGTTTTTTAATGAGGATGGGCAAGTACCAAATGATCGAACTCTTAGGTTGAATACACCATCTGTTAAGTACCTTAGTCTTACAGATAAAGAGTGCTCTCGGTACCTTCATTTTGGAAAAATGGACAGCTTGGTTGAAGCAACTGTTTTTCATCTTCCATGTCACACAAATCATGGCCGTGTTCAACTCGATTTTCTTGAAGCTGTACGTAATGTGATCTATCTAGTGTTCCCGGCATATGTGATGAAAGTAAGGATTTATTATCTCTAGTTAATTTTCGGTATGCAATAAAATTTGTTGGTGCATTATGTTATATATCCTAATGAATATTGCAAACTAACTTTTTGTTTCCCTCTTATTTCCATGTGCAGCCATTTTGCAATGTTAAGAACTTCGATAAGTTTCCCGAATTTCATAATGTTGTCAACTTGAAGATTACAAAATTTGGTGGTTTATGGAGCTTGCTACCGCATGCCCTTCAGAAGTTTCCACATTTAGAACGTCTTATACTTGATAAGGTTTCTGGAACCAAACATATGATTTTATATGATTGATTACTCCCTATTTTTTTTGAATAATTATTAACTGTTATCTCATTTTGTTAATAGGAATCTGATATCGATGCAATGCCTAATGAAGCGTGCTGGACGCCACCACAGCAACCATCGCAAGTTCCTAACTGTCTGATATTTCATCTTACAACATTTTGTGTGCTAAAGTTTCAAGGCTTGGAAGAAGAGATGGAGTTTGTGGAATATATTCTTAAGAACTCGATGGTTTTGGAAATGGCGACATTCAGCTTTTTGAAGTTAGAGTTGGAGACAAGGTCATCTATCTTACAGAAATTAGCAACCTTTAAAAGAGGATCCAAGAATTGTCAACTTATAAAGTTTGACCAGGATTTTTAGCCCAAAGGTATTTGCTCTCTCTCTTGATTTTTGTTGTGATATAATTTATCTATGATCATAGTTTATTAATTGTAGCCTGAGTTTACTCAGGACCTTTAGCAGAAATGAAGGTTTCTTCTGTTCTTACCATGTTTACTTGTGTTGATGATTAACTTTGTTATAATTACTATATCATCATAATTAATTAGTTCTGATGGTCTATGATCTCGTTTTAGTATGTTGATTTGAAACTGAGTTGTGGTACCATCCAAGGTCATATTTATCCTTGAATGCATGAATATCTTATTGAATCATTCATCAAACAAATTTGCAAGTTTATTTCATTGGAGTATATGCAGTATCCTTATGTTTATTTTCCCCATATAAATACTTTTGTAATGCTTACAAATCGATATGGTTAATGCAATAGATATTTGCCTCTCCTGTTTCTATTGATTGTTTGTGACTTCAGTTATGCAAAGTTGTTTATTAATTTCTTTTGTGTCGTGGTTGACCACGAATGTTTTGGTCCTACTCTAGGTTAAATTAAAGATACCTAAAAAATTCTACACTTACCAGATTGTCCTTCCCATTCTCTAGTCAATAACTTGCTCCATTGAATGTTAAAGAATTGTCGAATGAGTGTATGCCATTTTTATCGAAAAGCTTCATTCATTAAAAGAAACTTCAACTACCGATATATTTTTAACCAAAAAAGGAAGACTTAAAGAATTCATTTAATTGTTGTCTACTAGAACTTCTGTGTAATAAAATTAATGAAATGAATGGCATTTTTGGGGTTTTTTAGGCAAATGGCCTAATAATGAAAAGAAATTTGGTTTCTAGCCCCTTAGATGAAA
>JAYMSZ010002100.1:0-12651 GCA_036897665.1 Pelargonium citronellum
GTCCTTATGGATGGTGTATTACTTGCATGATACACTTGATGAACTCACATATATAAGTGTGGAGTGAGGCCGCTCCTATGAGACAATGGCTAAGTCTCTAGAGCACTTATGAACAACCAAGCACGCGCATGACCGATTATCGCACCACTGCGTTGAACAACAGTTTATAAGAGGGTGATGTGAACGATAAATTTTTAAACAAATAACAAGATTAATTAGTTAATAGAAGCTTGTTTACTGATTAATCTACTTGTTTGCTCTTATTGTTCTAGGTCTGGTTCATAGCCCTAAAGATATCATGTTCGATGCATTACTCTAAGTGAGTTTCTAGTAGTAGCATTACTCTAAGTGAGTTTCTAGTAGTAGTTTTACTTATCCTTAGTTATTTTAAAATATGTGGGGGAATTGTTGTATTTAGTATGAATAACTGTTCTTTCTCTTGTCCCACATCGGGAACATTTGAGTTCTTGTGTTGGTTCATAAAGCATTGATGATATCATGTGGTTAATGGGCTTAGTGAAGTGGTGAGCTCGCGCACATTCAATACGGACATGACCAAGGCATTTGGGTTGATTCCCCCAACGCACGGTAATAAAGCCCAAATTTGTTAGAATTTTCAATAAATTATGTTAATTCCTGGTCTTGCACATCGCACACTAAATTATTAATAATATGTAATACTTTTTCATAGCTTGATTTTACCTTTACAAGCCCAAGTTGTGTATTTTCACATAGTTCAATTATAAAAGAATAATAATAATAACGATTTACTATTTTAAATGTATAGATCCAACGAAATGGATCATAATATTCAAATCAATGTTACATCTTTACTTAATGTGACTATAACGTATTCCATGAAAACTATAAGTTCACGTTACGCTAGCAGAATTTAATTTGTATAAATTTCCTACAAACCTTTTGCTACAAATTCATGTTAACCTCGTAGCAATTTTTAAAGAAATATATATCTACATGTTCGCTACAAGTTTACGATAACATATATTCTAAAAAAATGTTCTTGTAGATAATTTTGTTGTCGTAGTATAGCAAATAATCTGCGCAATTTTGTAACAAATATGTAGAAAAGTATCCTACTACGTTGCTACAACAAATATGTTGTCGCAAATATCGTAGCTTCAAACAATTTTTAAGTAGTGGTATATCTACTAAAGTAGGATTTAAAAACAAAAATAACAAGAAAATAGTTAATTTATATGTTATAAATATACTCTCACAAATTAATAAATGTGAAGATGATAATAAAGCACCTGCAAATGAATCGAATAAGAGAGGTTAGTAGTGATAATGAAACAAATGAGCCGGAGAATAAGGCTAATCACGTCGAATCTGCTAAATTTGTGTATTTTAAATGTAAATAGTGCGAGCAAAATTAATTAAACCACCGCAGAGATCGACGGTGGCTCAAAGAAAATCTTGAATGAAGAACTATAGATGACAGTTAGGGTTTCTAGAAAGGAGAGAAAGAAAAAGGTAATATGTTGAAGTTTTATAATTACATATACACTTGAAACAAAGAGTTAAGTGATTTATTTGCCTCATCTGAACTGATAAAATTTTAACTTCAACTTTTGTCCTCAAATCTTGATTGTTCTAACTCTCGGACTACTATTTTTTTATTCTCACCCATGTGGTTAGGTAGAACATGTAATCAATAGTCATGTTAGCAAATTTGACACGTCAACATGTCGCGTCATCAAATTTTCACGTCATCTTTTATGAGTTAAATGATTTTGTCTTCTCTGAATTTGACGAAATTTCGACTTTAACTCTTTATCTCAAATCTTGCTTGTTTTTGACCTTTGGACTACTAAGTTTTTTTTTTTTAATTTTTCTTCACATGTTCATTGAAATCTTCGAACAGTTTTCGTGGATCAACAAATCTTCAAAGTGAATATACTTATTTGTGTGGAGATGTTGATCCTGTCGCCGGAGGCAGTCCTTTCAGACACACATCCAAATTTTCCGCTTAATGGTGTGTGGATCTTTGTAGGCTTGGACTCGTGCAGAAGAAAACCAATACAACATTATATCAAGACCTAAAATTGAACGAGTCCAAACAATTGTATCAATAATTTATTTCTACATTCTTACCCGAGTCTTAGTGGATTTAGATAACTATTTGAATCAGAAGAGCGATTTGGAGAAAGGGTCGATCTATTCACTCTATCAATAACCGAGCCGGATTTGGTGTATCATAAGGGATTTTCCCTTTCTCTTGATTCCTACTTATTGGATAAAAAAAAATTCCTTGAGTGAGGTCTTCGACTACAGGGATGAGTCGAAAAAGAAATCTGGGTTTCGGAATTGCTAAGAAGTCTTTTACTACTTGAATGATTTGGTATCACACCATGTAGAAATTGATACTCGGAGGATTCAATACTCAGATTTGCTGAGTAGTTTGGCATCAGAAATTGATAAAATGGTCAAATACTCAAATGTGTATATACATGATAAGAAGTAAATGAACAGAGATTCTTCAAAAAAAATGTGGAGAGAAATATTGAGCTAATTGTACTCCATTAATAATCAAGTCCATTCTCACACACATTCTACTAAATTTTGTAAAATGAATTCATTTATTCCATGTATACATACTAGTAATAAAAAAGAAAAGGAAGACTCATCAATGTGTACAACATATGCTTTTCTAATAATTAAATGGATCACTTTTTGCAAAAATTAATCAAATACTTTACAAGATTGATTACAAGTAGCTATGTTTCAAAAATTGTGACAATTAAGAAAACAAGATTTAGAAATCATTGGTTTTGATTTGATGATGTTTTATGGGACCAAATGATCTCAAGTTCAAGGGTTCTACAAGCTGAAGAAGCTGCATCATCTTCTTTGTCATTGCTGTCCCTAGCAAGGTTGAACAATCCACAACACTCTCCTTCTGATATCACTTTGTCAATTTGGAGATTGACTTTTCCTAGAGTTGACTGAAAACAAACACACAAACAAACCAACAAACCCATCAACACTCAAAATGAATAGATGGCTCAAGAATTAGAGATTTCCAAACCAACCTTGCCAAAAGTGGTCTTGCTTTTGCATGTTATGTGGAGTTTTTGTCCCCTGGGAGGGACATCAAAAGTCCAGGCGAAACTTTCAACCCATTCTGGAGAGTTGTTGTTGTTCACCACCTATTACAAAACACACAACATGTACATGTAAATCAACCGATAAAAAGTTAAACTGATAAGTGGAGAGTTCAACTTGTATATATCAAGTGACAACGGACTTCGTATTTTTACGATGTGAGATATATTAACACTCTCCCTCATGTGCAGACTAGATAACACAACAGATCATGCACGTGAACCAAGAAGGAAGACAACAAATACGGTTCACTAAACTCAAACCAAACCAGGCTCTGACAACATGTTAAGTGGTGGTTTTAGGTCTTTTCACCCCAAAAGTTAGCTCAAAGAGTGAGGCTTTCCCTCACTAATAAAGCAAGCACCAACCCCTTCAAAATCCGATATGGGATAAACCAAACAATCTCTCGTTTCACACATCGGGCCTAGTTTGGGTGGACAACAACCTCCTAGAATCGTAACAGGACAGAGATGTTGCAACTATGGTCTCAGATACCATGTTAAATTTGACTTTAACTCAAAAGATTAAGTTGATAGATGGAAGGCTCAACTTGTATATCAACTGACAATAGACTTCACATTTTTACAAAGAGCTTCAAACTTGGGTACTTCGGATCATAAAGCTTAAATATGATCGGCATCCATCAACTTAGTTATTTCAAGAATGAGGTTTTTAGGGCATTGGCTGACAACGCCTAAAACCTTGCAGAAGTACTTGCAACGGAGAAAGAGGAGTTGGGTTGAGCGAGATGGTCGGACAAGGAGTCGTGTTTGCATGGAGATGTGGGATACATTAACACTCTCCCACACGTGTAGACCTGAGAACACAACGGATCATGAACGTGGACCAATAAAGGAGGCAACAAAGATGGGTCACTATAGCCCAAACCAAACCAAGCTCTGATACCGTGTTAGTTGCTATAAGCTAGCTTAAAGGGTAAACCCAACAATCTACCCTCTTTCACCCATCAAGCCTAGGTTGGGTGGACAGTAATCTGATACCATGCTAAACTTGACCTCAACCCAAAAGTTTAAACTGATAGGTGGAGGGATCAACTTGTATATCAAGTAGCAAACGGACTTCATATTCTTACTATTTGGGATACATTAACAATCTTCAAGTAAAAGTGAAAGTGTTGTGTTGTTACCTTGGTTTGTTTCGGGGTACCATTGCTACCTATCTGCAACTGACAAAAAGCATTTGTACTTCCTCCCGATTGCTTTAGGTTGTTCCCCCGTATAATTCTGACCATCAAACACCCTGGTAAGCAGTGCAACAAATTGTCCGCTCTGTCGCGGAAACTTGGGCCGGTTTTCACCAGCATTTGTAGGACTGGAACAGCTTCAGCCGCAGCTGCAGCTTGAGACTTTGAAATGTCAACTGGCATGGATAACCAAGATTGCTTCAACACCCATAGAATGTCCAATACAGATGCTTGAGCAGCATCACTACCCGACTTTAGAGCTTCTATTAAATGAGGAATGCACGAAGTAACTGCTTCTGAAACGTGAAGCTTAGGAAAGTTGGATAATATCACATGTAAGCTTCTCAAGATCTCTTCATTCACAGTTGATTCAGCTTGCAATTGCCTCTCTAGTGCAGCTGCACAACCAAAAAACAAACGCAAGGTTTCACCATAGCGATTCAAAAAGAACAGAACAAACTAACTTTTCTTATCTACTTTGTATTTTGTCAAAGTTGCTATCTTCTAAAACTACAAGAAACCAATTGACAAGTTACTCATACAATGTATATAGCCTGTACTTTTTATCTTCCAAATTGATCCCTACGACTTAGCTTCTTCACATTAATCGTAGCCTTAATGTGTGCCTTTCCACAGTTCAAAAACAGATTTTAATTAGGTTCTTGATGAGAGATTGAAGAGTGAACTAACTAATTGTAGGGTAGGGATCAATTTGGAGCTTTTTCACATTCTTCATGGCTAAAATAGGAAATTCAAGCTTCAAAAGCACATCTAGCTTAGTGATACTATTTGCAGAACAAAACCCAAATCAAGAAAAAAAAAAAAAAGGGCTTAGAAACAAAAAATCTAATATTAGTTTATGCAACATGGCACATAAATAAGTTGGTACCAAGAATAAAAAGACAGCAATCAGACACATGTAATTGAAATGCAAAATATCAAATATTTAAAGGCAGATTAAATACTTTAACTTGCCTGTCAAGCATCTAACGAGCTCGTTTGAGACAAATTCTTGCAGCGTGTAATTGCAAAATAAAAATTTGATGAGCAGTGCCGCCTGGCCAGCAAGTTCTGAGTTGGAAGACAGTAGGAGATCCTGAATTACATATATGCCACCCGCTTCTGCAACAGCTCGCCTGTTCGCTCTACTGTGAATTACAAAGTTTTGCAGTGCACAAGTTGCCACTATTTTCATTTCTTCTGTTGGCTGATCTTCGAGCAAGCTTATCAACGCTCGGCAAGCAGAGACAGAATCACTGGATTTAGCAAGTCCTTCCTGCTGAGATAGGTTTCCAAGACAGAGAGCAGCTAGAAGCTTGCACGACTCTGATACGGTTTGTGGGTCTAACAGATACTGTGCTAACGGTGCAATTGCATACCTCGAAACTCTCATCTCTCGCACTCTCACATTGTTTAAAAGTGCTTCAAGTAATCTTGCAGATTCTTCTTCACATTGGTGAGATCGTATTAGGTCTAACAATGCATCCACGGCACCAGCTTCAGTCATGTGCTCGGCACATGAAGCATCATTTCTTTCAACAATAATTAAGGCATTAAGAGCCAATGTAATGATGCTCTCCAGAGTTGAGTTTAGTAAACCCACAAGAACATCCAATGGAACTTGAAAGTAGTATTCAGAATCGGAGCATAGAATGTTGGAGAGGACCACAGCCGCTGATTCCCACAGTTCATCAGACGGTAGAGGATCATCTTGGATAATAACCTTTGAAACTTCATTAATGCCGCCGGCATCAGCAACCACTTTTGGCCAGCTAGAGGAGATTTTTTCTAATGCTAGAATAGCGGTTTGCTGCAAGTTCAAAATTCCGATTCCCGCAAGCTTGACAAGGGAAGCAACGGCATTTGTAGACATAATATCTTGCTGAAAATGTTCCTGCTCAAGAAGATTTGATAATAATTCACTCGCGAGCTGCTGGATGGCTTGAGACGGGGATTCCAGAAATGGAATAAGAGGCTCCATGATTTGGCTGGGACTCAGCTCCAAAGTTTCGAGACTTTGTGGCTTTTCTAGGACATTTAAAAGTGCTTGCAAGGCACTATGCTGTCCCCACAAACTAAAATCGGGACGAAGGAGAACTGTGAATAGAGGTTCTACGATCCTTGCAGCTGTCGAACTTCGAGCAATCGAACTACTATTTGTTAAAATGCGAAAAAGTTCAGCTATAGAGGAACATAATGAACTGGGAGCAGCAGGGAGTATCTCAATACAGTTATCAATGACACCCACTTTGACCATATCCAACTTCCGCGCGGACCTATCTTTCCCCAGCTTTATAAGAGCATAGATGCTGGCCTCAGTAAGCCGGTGGTTTGTCCCAGAAACCAAGCCAACCAGAAGATCTACAACATCTAGGGATGCAGCTTGCTCGGCCTGTTGATCGTCATCCAACAATCTTTCAAAAGCACAAACAGCGTGTTCCGCTGCTGTCGTAGAATCAGACTGCATCAATGCTATAAGAGGCTCTATGAATTCAGAGGCCATAGGATTTGCTCTTCCTTTTGGATTAGCAAATAACACATAGCAGAGTTGTGCAGCATTTATCCTCAAATCAAAGGACTCTGCAGATGACATTATTCTATACAAACTCCCGAGTAGATCTCCTTCCAAATCAATCAAGTACACAGATTTCGAATAATCTCCTGAAGTTAACTTGATCAAGGTACTTAGAGCAAGCTCTTGGTCACTCTCCAGTGCTGTATCAAGCATGTCAACCAACGGTTGAACAGCCTGCCTGGCTGCTTCGGCATCTCGGAATTTCTCAGCATCGAAAAGCTTGTTAAGAGCCTTTACAGAGCTTAATCTAGCCTTTCTTGATCCCATATGTAGAACAGCTATAAGTTGGCTCAAGGTACTTACTGATGCTTTACGAATAAGATCAGAACTGCTGAATAATATGTTCATTAACTCAGATATCGAAGCCTCCGATACTTCGTGAGGGCTCAGAGATAGGTACTTAGTTAACGCATCCAAAACTCCAGATTCAGCCATAGCCAGTTTGTTTTTCTCACTTGCATCTGCTATACGAGTCAAGAGTTCGACGGCGAAGGGAGGGGCAGCTAGCCTTCCTGGTGTTGGTCTTAAGAGATCCACTAGAAGTGGTATAGAATTTTGTGCAATGGAGCCAACTCTTACATCTTCAATTTCGAAAAGGTTTTCCAGAATAACTTTGTCAGGGTTTCGAACCAGACCAAATTCTTCGGATAAAGCCACAAGATTCGTTGTATCTAATTCTGTACAACCAATCAGCGATATTAAGCCAGCAACAGCTTCTGGATTTGAAATAGCAGCACTAATTCCCTTACTTCCATTAGTAACAAGACTGGCCAGTGCTTGGGCCGCAAAGAATTTTTCAATCACTTCATCAGATGTCAGCAAATGAGAAAGTGAAGGTATAATGCGCGCTGTTGAAGGAGACGCCACAACTTTGCTATCTTGGAACAATATAGCTAGGAGCATGGAGCTGATCCATATGCCTTCCGTATCCTTTGAGCCAACCTATCAAGATAAAATTTTCAATTGAAATGTGAAAATGTGACTATGTAACAACCATCAATGAGGGAAGTGGCTTAAGACGTTTGTTTCTCTTCAGGTCTCTTGCTTGAGCCTCGGTTGTTACGCTTGCTTATAAAAAAAATGTGACTATGTGAGGCCTCTATGTGTATGTGTCTCTTTCTTAACGTAGAATGTAGAGCATACCTGTGGGTTGGAAGTGCGAGATGCAAGCTTGTCACACAAAGTCTCAATTCCACCAGCTTCCTTAACTATGATTTTATTTTTTTCACGGAAGGAAGAAATTATCGAAAGTAACCACAAGCCAACATGACCCCCCAAAAGAATAGTTGGATTGGAAGCATCAAATTCATTCCCTTTCTGGAATGCTCTCCTTCCCATGAAACCGCTACGAGTTCCAAGCTCAATTCTTAATGAGGAACAATTAGACTTTGGCTTTGTCATATCCACTAACGAAAACACAAGTGGCCTTACATACCCTGACGCTTCTAACGCATCCATTGCTTTTTGTTTTTGTCCCTTTACAGCACATATAAGTAATGCAGCACCTCCCACTTTTACGTCCAAACTGGATGTGTTCATTATTCTATTAGCTATTAAACTAATCGATCCAGAGCGTGCCATCAACAAATCACCCAGCATAACTGGATGATCCCCGCTAAGCCTAGACAAAACTTCTATCGCCTTATCTTGCAACGAAGCAGGGCCCTCGGTAAGGCAGCGCATAAGGGGCTCTATGCTTGATGGAACTTCATCAAGAGCGGACAAAGGAGTGTAAGTGAAGTCCGAACCCTGCTTCGTCTTCGCCAATAGTGCAACTACCTTTAAAGTGCCCTTAGCATCAGTCCCGTTCATATCGAAATCATTTAAGGAATCGAGAAGTGCCAGAACAGCAAAGCGACACTGAGCATCTCCTCTAAGAACATTGCCTGCAGGGAATTGCTTTAGTACTTGATAAAGGGCGCGCGATGCATTCTTCTTACCCTCTAAAGAGCCTTCCCCTAGTACTCTTGTTAAAGCCGACACAACATCTTCTTCCAAGGCTTCTTCGGCGATTTGGGGATCAGAGAGATGATTTGCCAGCGCAGTAACTGCCGTTTCAGCATCATCAATAGAAGAGGTCCGTACCAGTTTAATCAAGTTCTTCAAGTCCCCTTCAGCAATATGAGAATTTTTGGCGGCCTTTTTCTTGGGATCCTTTTCCCTGGTTGATCGGTACAGATCACCCAAGGCCTGCATTGATTGTTTTGCTCGAATTTGAGAATTGTTGGAAAGAAGCTTAATGCAACGATCTATAACCTCTTCTGTAGCAAGACTTTCACAAATATCCGCTTTCGAGGTGAACAGATCAGCTAAGACGGAAGCTGCATATTGTTGAGTTTCTTCAGTTGATGATTTGAGAGCCTTGACCACAGATCTCAACCCTTTATAAGCTGCAGATCCTTTCTGAACAAGATCCTCATCTGATGCCATTCCAAGTACATGACCCAAAACTTCGAGGACATTGGTCTTTGAGCTTGGAGAGTCATTGTTGAGCAGTGTTACTAACTCATTAATGGTGGCAGAATCAGCTGTCTGGATTACCTTCTTTAGTACCACAGTAGATGCTTCTTGCCCTTTCGGCCCGGCATCTCTTAGAAGGCATATGAGTGCCGGGACTGCTCCTGCAGTTTCTACACAAGCACGAATATCTTCACTGTGACTGCTCAAATTCCACAAGACGCGAAGTGCATCCTCTTTGGCCTTGGGAGATCCTATGTGCAATATCTGTACTACCTGAGGTATCCCACCAGCGGCAGTAATAGCCCACTTGCTGTCATCAACTTGCTCGGCCAATATTGCCAGCAACTTAATGGCATACTCGTGGTGCAGCTCACTTGACGAGCCCAGGAATGATATCGGTAGTTGAATGCCTTCTTTCTTGCCAATGGCCTCCCAAATACCTATCTTGTTACTACACAAGCTTGATACAGAGCGTATAACATTTTCTTGCACATCTCCAGTAGCCAACGTTGCAAGTCCAACAAGAGCTCCCTTTCCTTCTGCATGATCGATAAATTTGGAGAGATAAGTATTGCCATACAAGCTTGCCATAGCCTCAAGCACACGATCTTGAAAAAGTTTATTATCGCGAGGCTTCAAGAGTCTTATGAGAATATCCTCTAACTTGGTTGCATCTAAAGGATCCTCTTCGGAATCAGAACTCTCCTCAAACAACGTGAGGGTGTAGGCAAGTGCTCCAAGTATATCGGGAACAGGTGCAGCCAGGCGCGGGGACAGCGATAATTCTCCTAGGTGTTGTATTAAAGGAGACATGCCTCCAAAAATACTTGCTAAAGCTCGTGCTGCATGTCTCTGCAAAGCCTGCCCCATCTCTCCTTGTATTCCTTCTTTTGAAGGAGCAACTACAGCCCCGATAAGAACATTAACACCATTTTGGTCCGTAACCGCTTTCTTAGCTGTATCTGACCCTGAAGAAAGTAATGCCTCCAAAGCTTCAGCAGCGCTAGCACGTACAGAAATGTCGTTTTCCTGACCCACAAATTCAACCAAAACTTTGACAGCACCAGAATCTACTACTTTGGTGATGCTGTCGTTGAAGGCCCACATCATACGAGCCAAGAGAGAAGCTGCACTGGACTGAGATGCAGCATTGTCCGAATACAGGAGAGGCACAATAATATCTACGCCACCAGCCTTAAGGGACGCCGTCCAGTGACCATCCTTATCACCGCAAAGATTTCTCAAAGCCCCGGTAATAAACCCCAACACCGCTTTGTCCTGCTTCTTTTTATTGAGCTCATCCCATAAAGTTTGTACCACACCTTCCGTGACAAATATTTTCATACCAACAGGATCATCCGAAAGACCACCGGCAGAAACTTCACTAATCGCTTCTGCAGCTACCCTCCTAGCTTCAATTGAACTGGACTTCAAAAGAGACATTAATGGTTGGATACAACCGCCTAGAAGCACCTTCAATCGCAATTCCTCGTCTTTGCACAAAAAGATTAGAGTTGCAGCAACATTCACTTTTGCAATGTGTGTACCGTCCCTAAGAATCGACATGAGCAATGGTATTGCATGGGTGTGAGAACCAATAACCTTTCTCGCATCCTTCCTTGCTTTGGCGATACCAAGCAAGCGAGCAGTAATAAGCTCCTTCTCAAGTGGTGATGACATGTTCGCATGTAGCTGGTCAACGAAACGACCAACTGTAACCGTTGTGTTCTCCGGATCGTCCATAGCTGTCGGTCCATCTCTCGGTGAAGATGATGAGGGAGACTTTGACATTGGCACCTACAAACGACTTCGGCTTTCCCCTTTTCTACCTGCAACGAAACAAACCGACCAATTGTACTCGGAGATCACCAAATTAACAAAGGTATATATACAAAATCATTATTAACTAACAATTAGGGACCAATGATTTGATGTACTGTATAAACAAACTAAACCATCCCATGACAATTTCAACACAAACAAAGAATAAACCCAATAATACCCTAAAACTACCATAACAATCAGGGTTTCAAATTCCATTTCTCACAATCTTATTAGATCACAAATTAACCAACAATTAATTAAATAGAAGATAAATAAATGAAGAACCTTGCTATGAGATGTCACTTTTGGGCCTTCATGAACATTGATCACAATCAAAATAATGAAAAAAAATTATGTGTTTTTAAGAGAGACCCTAATGATGATGAGCAGGAAGACATAAATTTACCATTGAGATTCTGTGTGTTTTTTTATGTGAAATTGGTAAATTTGATGCAGATTGGGGTTGTTGACGCCGGGAAGGGACGAAAGGGCGCTTGATTCGGAGGGACACACATTCAAATATAACCTCTTCCATTGGTTTTTCTGAGCTAAAATATATAATAATGAGTTTTTTTCTTCATGTTTTCTTTACCTTATCACACATCAACTCCACTTCTACCGTACTTCAACTTATTTCTTATAACAAAAAAAAATTGACATCACTAAATTACTCTATCATGGCTAAAACATCATGAATAATCAAATTAAAGACACTAGAATCCTCTCTATCAGCCTGAATAATTAATGAAGTCGAAGGCGCTGGAATCTTCCCTCAACTGAAGAGCATGAACAATTAACAACGATTGTACTTGGAGCTTAAGACGACCTCGTGAAGAACTCTGTCAAACGCCCATCGCCACAACCGGGTCTTCCATCTGATTCGGCAGCGAACTTGCAAGTTTGATGTTTCAAGAGATCGCCATAGCCATGGTTGTTGCCGACAAAGACGGGAACCACAATTGTTATTCTTGGCAACGGGAGATTCTACAAAGTCGAGGCACCGGCTGTTGATCGTTCTTGGCGTCTTCCCCGACAACATGTATCGTCCACCTTCTCGGACTCGTGAAGTACCATATGATATGTTACTCAGACTGAATAGGATTAATTAGGGATAAAAGTAAAATTAGTACCTAAACTTTGGGCTAATAACTAATGTAGTATCTAAATTTTTATTGCACACAATCTAGTACCTATACTTTTATTTTATATCCAATGTAGTACCTACCGTCAACTTCCGTCAAATGCCTTGCATGACTGCCTCACTGGAAAAAAATAGTCCACGTGAACTAAATTACACACTCTTAAAAGCTGACGTTGAAATTATTTAAATTTTAATTAAAAAATAGAAAAATGAAACTAAACGGCATCAAAGAACTCGCCGACGACGATGAAGGACTCTAAGACAACGCTGGCGACGATGGAGGAGGCTTGAAATGTACAATGAAGAAACACAATCAACAAA
>JAYMSZ010002101.1:0-12647 GCA_036897665.1 Pelargonium citronellum
CACTACTAGCACAAATTGCTAGCACTAGTACTAGCCCAAATCAAATTGTGTTGTGGTCGAGTCTCAACCATTAATATACTGACTGATAGCTTTCTTAAGTCAAAACCTAGAACCCTAAATGTGATCAAAACCGCACATGATTGATTCACCATCAAGGCATTGCATTTTATTCTGATTTTTGTGTCATGGGTTGTAAATTGTAATCAAAATTACTAATCACAATCAAGAAAACAAGAAAACCACAAATATATATATATATATATATATGTAAAAAATAAATTCAAGAAAGTAAAGGAAATGCTTACAAGCTTCTCAAATGCAAGAGGGTCAGCAACAATGACCTTGAAGAAGTGAGGACTCTTGGGACCCAAAGTTGGAAATGAAGCCATAGCTGCAAAAACAATCTGAAACCAGAGTTGGGTTCTTGAGAGTTTATGGTGTAAATGCATGTAGTTGGTGGTGTCGTGTCACTGAGACTTTTTATCAAACAGGTGGCAGGCAGGGACAAGGTGTGCAGAGTATAGAGCATTGTAGAGATCTTGGAAGATTTTGTTAGTTGCAAGGCTCGAGGAAGTGCTTTGATTATGATGACAATATAGGAAGTAACCAAAAAAATGAATTTTACCATAACTTATTTATTGAGACTATCAATCAAGAGACGTAGGGATTTAGACGGTAGCTTCGCGCCTACAAATCCATTTATCTTGAACACAACAAGAACACAGCACGCGAGCACAAACTGTTGTGTTGGGCCAAGTTTGCTTCACCAAACCAAAGGGCCCAACTATAGGCCCATTAACAGGCCCATTGCTAATCTAGAGCTCAACAAGCAATCAAAGACACAGAGATGCCCAAGCTTTCGTCTCGCCCAAGATGAAACCCTAAATTCGATCACAACCCAACGTTCAAAAAGTTTCATGATTCGGATTGAGACTGCGAATCGGTTCAATTCTCCGAAATGCAAATACCCAGATGGCGAAACCTTGTAAATCTCACGAATTCCATTGTCCCATCTCTGTTTCAATCCTCAAAGTCAACACTTTTTGCTAGCAGCTTCCATTCCACACCCACTGCTTGCCAAAGATGGAGGGGAAAATCCGACCCAGTAATCAAATTCTTCCTGTTTGATCAAATTTTGTATAGTTTTGATGTTTTGTTTTCTGGGTTTGTGTAAAGTTTGGAGCTTTGCTTGATAATTAAGCCATTGTAATGTAGCTATTGATGGCATCAGATGATTAGGGTTTTGCCTTCTTCTTTTTTTAGTGTGTTAAATTGTGCTTCTTCTGTTGCATTTGGAAATGTTGATTTGGGTGTTAAAGTTCAATTTTGTAGCTTGAATTTAGTTGGTTGTTGTTTAGCATAATGAGTGTGATGCTTTTATCATGCTGTGAATCAGATACCTTTTAGCTTTTTGCATTGCAAAATGTTGATTTCGGCGGTTGAAGTTAAAATTTGTAGCTTGAATTTTGTTGGTTGGTTTAATATAATGAGTTTTAACTTTTATGATGTTGAGAATCAAATAGGCAATAGGCCTTTAGCTGTTTAGAGGTTTGATAGAACAGCTTCCTGAATTTGTTTTGGTGGCCGAGAAAGTGGAATACTATGTAAATACTAATTAAGCATTGGTGGATCCACTGTTCGGTTATAGATTTCGGAGGAAGGAATACACTATATAGTAGTGTAGTTTTCTGTAGATAGTTTAGCTTTTACAGTTGCTAGATGAGTAATAAAATCGGAAATGTTGAGAAACCAAGTTTTTGCAAGACGAGTTTTGAGAGGGTCTTGGCTGAAAGTTAGAAGAGAGTAATTGTTTTATCTTATACGTTATTTTGGTTTTGTAGAATTTGGAAAGCCTGAGTTCTGACACTTAAAATGTTTCCGCAGGACACGAGAGGAGATCAGAAACCGTCAAAGGTATGTCCTGTTTCTATCAATTTTGGTAGTTACATGATACGCCACCTATGATGCACGGACACTCTCATCTTCTCAACGTACTCGTGTCCGATACGTATCCGACACTTGGCCACTTGATTTCATTTTACGTGCCTCCCAATTTTTTTTATAATTTCTTTAATCGGACACGTGTCCGACACCTGATGTAGCCCTCATTTTTTTTCTTCTAAAAATGATTGATCGTGTTCAACACTCTAAAACATATTGTTGAGCATGACTTTATGCAACTTATATGTACTAATATAGCAAATATAAATTATCATTTATTACGTATTATTAGTGTTTTGTGTTATGATTTTATAAAAATTGTGTATCGTAGTATCCATGTCGAACCCATACCAGTGTCTATGCAACTTGTTAGCACCACGTGATAAGAAATTGCAATATACAACAATAGTATTACATGATGATTTTAAAATTGTAACATGTTCATGTGCCTTTTTTTCATGCTATAGGTAATTCATATCTTTTGAAGGAAAGAAAAAAAGATGTGTTCAATTCGCTGCTTATAATTAATAATATATGTGTTGGATGCTGCAAAGTAATTAGAATTTTTTATCTTTCTTGTTTGCTAAATATATTGGAGAATGACTGGTATCGTAGCTATACGAGCTCTCCTCTGTCTAATTTTGTTTCTTAAAAAATAAATATATTCTCTGACATTTATTTATCGAATTCAGGCCCAAATTAGAATTGTCGTCCGCCAAAAGCGTGCTGATTCGAAAAAAGCTCTGAAAAATTTCTTGAACAAATATACATATCAGGTATACATTTCTGTATTTTAAACCTATGTGATTCTTTTTTTTTAAGTTACGAGTTCACAATAATGTTTAATCGTCGTCAATCGGTTATTTTTACGGTAAGTCGGTAATGGTTTGGCACAACATCCTATTGAAGCCGATTGGTTTCTCATTGAAATAGTCAGATTGCAATTGATATAGGATTGAACAATGAAACGTCATAGAAATTGCCCATTATTTGCAGCCATATAAATGGCGATGAATTATTTTTACTAGTTTCGATTTGTTTGTTCATGTGTTTGGTTATTTGCTCATTGAATTCGTTTGCGATTCTATCCAGCCTGGTATGTGCAATTGGGGTGCTGAACGTATAAAAAGTAAAAAAAATCAACCAAAATCTGATCGAAATACTGGAAAGTCGGACAAGAAAAAAGTGAAAAGTAAGCTTCCCTTTTTATCTTAGAATTTCCTTATTCTTCTTCCTCTTTGATTATGTGGGCGGGATAGGGCTTGCAATTTGGGTTTCAGGTCAGGTTTTTTCAGGTTCATTTTGAAAGACCTGACCCAACCAAACCCACAAGATGTGTGGGTCGGGTTGCGGGTTTACACAGGAAATGTGCAAATGAGTGCGAGTTTGCCCAACCCAAAGAAGCGGGTCAGGTTTTGGGTGCCTGTGGGTTCGGGTCCAAGTTGCAAGCTCTAATGCGGGAATTGTTAAAGGGAAATGTAAGCTTTTATTTTATTTGCAACTTATTGTATAGAGGAGGTGCTATTAGTGTCCTTTAAGAAAAATCTTGCATCCATTTCTTATTTGCCCAATGAAAAACCTCACAAAGGTCCCTATGAAAACGTCACAATGGTTTGATCATCATGTCTCTCCAATTGAGGCTGTGAGTTCGAATCTTATTGAGTAAAGATGGGAAGGGTTATGGGGGAAAAATGAGAGCTACTGAATGTTGTGTAACATCCGTATATGTATATTATCGTATGTTTAATCCTTTTTCTTTCTACAAGGTCAGATAAGTACGATAAATCTAGAAGAGAGAGATTTGCTGAAGACTTCGAATACTCGGAAAGAGTATTCGAAGCAGCTTTTGGGAACAATCGGTATACATGGTCGGATTGGTCGTCGGACTATTCTTCATCTCAGCATTCGTACGAACAACAAACCCACAATGGGAGAAGGCAATGGGCAAGTTGGAGTGAAAGTGAATCCGATGATGAGTCATCTGCCGTAGGATCATATTCCGATAGAAAAGCTCTTGATCTGCCTCTAACCGGCCCTTTAAAGATCGAGGATGTTAAAATTGCGTAAGTTCTTCTCTCCCGTCATTTGCTTTGAGAGATAACTCATCATTCCAGTGAAGTAGTTAACATTTTCTTTTCCGTCCTTGTAGTTTCCGGTTCTCTGCTTTGAAATGGCATCCCGATAAGCATCCGGGTCCTTCACAGGTAAATTTGTAAATCTTCGTCAACCCTACTTTTTTTCTTTTTCTTTTTCTTTTTTGTCTTCGGAACTATATTGTTCGAAAGCCCCAACACAATCCAGCGTCTTAAAAATGGATTTGGTTCTTGTTTGCAGGAAATGGCCGAAGAGAAGTTCAAATTGTGCGTCGAAGCATACCAATCACTTTGCAAAGTTCTCGGAGTTTAAACGCTAGGTTTTGGTTCCAATGCATATAGTTCCCAACATGGATCTTCTTGGATGGAGCCTAAACAATATCCCGACCAAAATGGGATATGTGAGCTTTAGGTAAGTCTAGGTTTCAAACTTCCCTATGAAACCTAAGAAAGAAAACGAGGGCAATAATGGAATGCAATAAAAACGATAGCGTTTTCTTCAACACGCTACGTAATGTCTGCAACGTCACAAATTCTATAAAAATTTAATCGAAATGATTATCAGGTTACGAACTATGGTGACATTTCCAAATGGGATTGAGCCATTTGAATCCTAAAGTGAAATTTCACATTTTTCATGATATGCTTTTGAGGAAATGCTTCAAAAAATGGGTTCTGGCCATTTCTTGAGTTGTTACATAACAGTGTATAATGTACAATTGTTTTCAATTTAATTTTTGAAATTACCTTTTTACCCTTCAAGTTTTGTCCTTTTTAGATGGAGCATTTAATTGGCTTATGAGAGTAGGTTCTATTTCTGATAACTGAGCTTTCACAAAGCTCTGGCCATTCAATGCTCTCAATCTCTCATCAGTACACATGAATGAAACCATCTCATTCTCCTTTTTAGATTTTGAAAATTATGCTCAATTTTATTTAACACTATTACTATGGCTGTTTCGAGCTGAGACCGGATTTTTCATAAGAGATGGAATGAAGATCAAATCAATTAGAATCGGTCCAAAGAAAAACTAACAAAAAATCCACGTGAAAGCAACCATAGAAACAAAATAGTCGGATTCAAATTCAAATTGTCAGTTCTATCGTACTTGTGTATAGCAAGTGGCAGAGCTCAGCATTTCCCACAAACCACATGAAAGGAACTATAGAAACAAAAAGATACCTCAACTAACAAAAAAATCAATTAGCTCTTTTTAGCTTAACTGAAATAGACCAAGGACCACATCTGATTTTACATAAAAAACAGTACAAAATTGAATTTTGATATTGACCAAAACAATGTTTTCTCACCCAATTAGTAGTACTGATCAACAATCTCCAAAACCCTAAACCCAAACCCAGACCCACTGAACCAATCAAAATCAAGATCATGAAATCATAGAAGATAGGAACAAAAAAAATGAATTTTGGTAATGACCCAATCAATATTTTCTCATATGTTAGTAGTAATTAATCAACAATCTCCAGGCCCTAAACCCAATCAACCAAAATCAGGATAGAGTTGGTTCAAAAACAGAGAACAGCACAGGAAGAGATCACAAAATCAGTATAGGCTATAGTTCAAAAACAGAGAACAACAACAGAAACATTGAAGAGCCTATCAAAAGATCATGAAGCCATTGATCAAGGTAAAAAAAATGAATTTTGAGATTGACCCAAAACCAGGTCAGGATTTGGTTCAGAAACAAAGTATAACAGCAACATAGGAAGGTATAATGAAACCATAGATCAAGATACAAAAAAAAATGAATTTTGATATTGACCCAAACAATATTTTCTCACAAATCAGTAGTAGTCAATCAACAATCTCCAAAACCCTAAACCCAACCATCCAAAATCAAACTAGGGTCTGGTTCAGAAAGAAGATACCATAAACCCATAGATCAAGGTACAAAAAAAAAAATTGAATTTTGATATTAACCCAATCAGTATTTTCTCCCAATTTAGTAGTATTTAATCATCAATCTCCAAACCCTATACCCAACTATCCAAATTCAAGCTCGGGTTTGGTTCAGAAACAGAGAAGAACATAGGTAAAGAACTAAAGGATCATGAAGCTACAGATCAAGATACAAAAAATAAAAATGAATTTTGATATTGACCCAATCAATATTTTCTCACAAATCAGTAGTAGTTAATCAACAATCTCCAAAACCCTACAACAATCCAAAATCAAGCTAGGGTCTGGTTCAGAAAGAAGACATCATAAACCCACAGATCAAGGTACAAAAAAATTGAATTTTGATATTGACCCAAACAATATTTTTCCCCAAATTAGTAGTAATCAATCACCAATCTCCAAAACCCTAAACCCAACTACCCAAAACCAAGCTAGGGTTAGGCTCAGAAACAGAGAAGCACCACAGAGGAAGAGATCATAAACCCATAGATCAAGATCAGAAACCCAAAATGCAGAGCCCAGTTCCTCTTAAACTTGCCAAAGTAGCTCTCCGGAGGCTCCTGGTAGTGAATCTCCAGATCCTCATCACCAGATTCAAAATCCGTACCGATCCCACCATTGCTGATCCTCATCTTCATCTCCCGGAGCTTCTCGGTGGCGAGACCGAGCGTGAGCTTGTGGCACCGGCGCTGGTACTTGAAGCCGTTGATGCACCGGAGGGTCTGGGCGACGGAGACGTAGAAGATGAGGTGGGCGAGAGAGAGGAGCGAGATGGGGACCCAGCAATGGCGGCACTGGAGGCGCGAGGGCTGAGACTCGGCGAGGAAGATGAGGCTGAGGAAGATGAAGAAGAAGAGGAAGAGCTTGTGGAGCTCCTTTTTTTGGAGGTCGATGGAGCGTTTTTTTTCGAGGGTTTTCTCGAAGTGGAGCTGGATGATGGTGTTGAGGGCTTGGAGAGCGGTTTCTTTGGGGATTGTGGGGTGGTGGGTTTCGTAGTCCGCCATTGGAGGTGGGTCTGTGTGAGCTTCTTTTTTTGCTGTGAGGAACTGAGAGTGTGTGTGTGAGAGAGGTTGGGGATGAGAGGAGCAGAGAATGGAGCCGTTGGAGATTTTGTTTTGTTTTGTTTTTTGATATATGGCTCGAATCGCAAGGTGGTTGTTGGTCATGATGGGTGGTGGTGGTGGAGATCGAACGGTTGTGAGAGTGTACATTGGTGGTTATTTCATGATGGGTTTTGTTTTATCTAGAGCGGACAATTCAAGTTAAGTGTCGGTTTTTTCGGATTCTTGTTTGTGAGTTTTGGATTGGATTTGGGATTTAACGTGTAAGATGTGAGATTTCGTCCATTCTTTTCTGAAAATTGATCGGTCTGCTCTAAATTTGTCCAGATGATTTCGATTTTTCTGGATATGACATATTTGTTAAAGTGGTAAGTTGATGTGGCAACATTGTTACGTGACGGTTGATTATTTGTTACAAAGAAAAATCTTAGGGCCAAAACTATAGTTCTGAGTTGGACCTAAAATTTGGACAAGATTAGGAAAGACAAAATTATTTATCTTTTATTTTATGTTTAGCTATGCTTTATTTAGAGTTTGCAATTCGGGTTTGTGTCAGAAAAATCTAGCTTGAACTCCATTTAAAAGAGGTATGGATTCCGAGCTTTGGAATAGATTCAAGATTCTTTACGTAAAATGTGTGGGGTTGTTTGTTCCAAATTAAAAAATTGATTGATTCTACATAACAAACAGGTGCATTGTCAGTCAGAAGGCAGATCAATTTTTACATGCAAAATGTGTTGGGCATATAAATTTGCCCGTCCTGACCCAAATGGGCAAGGGTCTTTGAGGGTCTGAGTTTCGTTCACATGTTGTGTTCGGATTATACATGCAGAAATGCGGGTTTGTCCTATCCAATTCCCATTCACCCAACAAGCTCCTGTACAAATTTTAGTTGGGTCCATTTATGAATATCCGAATGTATACATTGTATAGCATGGACCAATAAAGCTTTGGTCAAATCCTCTTATATTCTATGAGGTTTATTGCATAGATTAAAGGCCCTACCTAATACATTTGAAAAGGATAGAAGAGACATTTAATGCATATGAGAAGCATATATAGACCCCATGTTATGGTTGGGAATAAAGTAACTATGTTATTTACTTGCTAGTTGCCATCAAATTCAAAACCTACCCCCTCAATCACTTCGTCAACACCACCCATTGACCTCATAATCATAACTTTAGAAGCTATGTGCAAAAAGTTGGGAACTACTAATTAGTAGATAATTGAAGCATATACACATAGAAGGAACAAAACAAGTGATTGGTATAGTGACTTCTAAGAGTCAATATTTGGAGGAACAAAACAAGTGATTGGTATAGTGACTTCTAAGAGTCAATATTTGGCCATGCGGGCCTAAACAGATCAGATAAAAGAAACACACGTATTGTTGTTAAGATAATTTCGTCAGTTCTAACATGTTTTGTCTTTTAGAGGGATAAATATTGGTCGTTATTAAGTAAGAATGTGTATGTCTTTTCGTTCCGACTTATTTTAAGATCGCAACTTTTATTGTCAAGTTTCATTGAAACCCATAATGGTCCAAACAAAGAAGGTCGCTTCAATACATTACAGTATTCACAATCTTATTGCTCTTGACAATCAGTAGAATAACAATCAAACTATTTCTCAAATAATGTTAGAATTAGTTACATGGATCATTTTTAATGAAAGATATGTGAGAATCAAGTGTGGATTGTTCAATCAGAAAAGTTGTTAGTTCTCTAAAAACTTTCAATTTGAAATTGATCAAACTCATAACACTTTATTTCAGAAATGTGATACTTAAAAAAACTTGGTTGCCACAAAATCTTTAAAGTATAAAATATTATTAAGTCGTCTCAACCAAAACCGAACTAAACAATGCACACCCCTTACTAACTAATGTCCTCTTTGTGATTCTAAAGTAGAGTTAACCCCCACAATGTTAGATTTAACACATCTTCTTATCTATGAAGTCTATTGCATGTCTTTTTTTTTAGGTAGTCTATTGCATGTCTTAAAGGCACTACCTAACACATTTAAAATAAGAATAGACTTTTTTTTTTTTTTGAGAAAATAAGAATAGACTTTTAATGCATAGCACAAGCACAAACAATTATGATGTAGATTGTAGAAGCAAGAGACCTTACCATTTACTTGCTAGTTGCCTTAAAAACCTACCTTTCACCTTCACTTGGTCAACACCTCCCTTTGACTTCATAAATAGAACCTATCTCCCCAAATAAATAAAAAATGAATGTAGCATTATAAATTACTTATTTGGTAAACTGAAGGTTGGAATGAGTTCCAAAAGAGATTTTATAAAATTAAATTGTTTGGTTAAAATAGTCTGAATATAATGGTATGATAATGAAGTATAAGCTTTCCAACATTACTTGTAGGAGTAACAAAAGTTCTTGTAGTTCCTACAAGAACTTTTGTTGCTCTTGTGGCAAAATCTCTTGTAGGAGCTCCTACAAACGAAGATTGTTAGGAAGAAAAGAGTAGCAGTTTCTAAAGTCAAACGTCAATGAAACAAATTGTCTATCAACGATAGAGTAGTAGGAGATCAGAAGATAATCCAAACGAGTCATGAATATTGGACGAGAATAAATGATATTAAACGACGTGTCATACTTTCATACACTTAGAGAGCAAGTAAACAGAATCAAATCATGAAAGTTGCTATAACAAAGGCAAAAAGCAACACCACTCTAAATTGTCCAGCCCCAATCATAGTCCAGATTTTTTAAACCAAATGTGATATAGTAACAAGCAGATCATAACAAAAAAATGCAGCTCTTTCATTGCAGTCTTTACTGATACAAACAAACACAAAAACCCACTTTTGCACATGCATCGACGTTGCGCAAAACGTATTGAAATCACACACATGCCCAAAAAAGGCGTGGCCCAATGCACGGGACTCCCACCATTATTCTTATTTTGCTATCTCTAGTCTCTACTATTTATGCAACTCAGTATCGCTTGCTATGAAACATATACACGCACGCTTTAACGCTAATTGGAGTAATTTCCATAGACTATCAATAAAAAAAAATGCATTATCATTCGTTTGTTACCATTTGATACGCTTCTTCCTCGTTTTCTTGCACCTTACCTCCAAAATCTTCGTGTTCTTGATCCTCTGTCGCCGACTCCACTTGTTGCTGCTCGTCTTGCCCTCCCATCATATGCAATAGAAGCTCCTCGGGCTTGAAGTCGTAACCAGCATTACCTGAATTGTTCTCACCTTTCCTAATAGTCTTTGCTTTGTACAAGGCATCGAGTTGATGAAAGTAAGGACATGTTTTGGAATCGCCGGGCCTTTTCCTATTGCTTTCTTTGACCTTTTTGAAGTACTTGTTTATGTTCTCCCATTTCTCTTTACACCTCTTGGCGTTTCGGTCATAGCCGAGCTTTCTCATCGCTGCTGATATCTCCTCCCAAAGAGGCCCTTTCGGGGCGTTTTCATGATATGCAGTATCGAGATTGGTTCTAAGCCTAATCAGAGCCTCGACTTCTTCTTTAGGCCATCGAGATGAGCTCATTTGACCAAAACTCAATGCATTACGACTGTTATCTACCCTTTCTTCATTCCTATCACCATCTCGAGATTCTTGCCTTTCCTTGGTTGTATTTTCCACCGGAGTTTGGACTTCAGGCCATTGCACTGGGCTTGCTTGTTCCGAAAACTTCTGCAAAAATGCCAGCACCGCAGCGTCTTTTGCTGCAGCAATTGATCGTTCTTGGACCAAAAGTGCACGTTCCTTCTCTATTCTCGCCGCTTCCTCCCTCTTCCACGCTTCCTCCCTCGCTATCCGATCTTGTTCACATTTCTCCATGACCTCTAGGAACTTCCTTTGCAAATCCTCTTGCTTCTCCACAACCGACTTCATCAACATCTCGAAAAAATCCGTCAATTTCCTCTTCTTCTTCATCCCCATCCCATCCGATTCCTCTTTGCTGCTCGACGATGTGGTTGAAGTAGAGGTGTCCACGAAATCTGCAGCAAGGTTTTGGATCAAACCCGGGATGTTACTTTGATGAACATTAACGGGATCTAAAACCCCCACTGCCATTGCTGCCATGGGAGGATGGATTTTCTCCGGGGAAGGAGGCGGAAGCAAGGGGTTGTTGTCTAAAGCCTCTAATTGCTCGAAAAACCGATAATTCTTGTTATTGGGTCGGGTTGATCGACCATCTTTGGTCCTCTTGTGGTACTTATAGATGTTCTCGAACTTCTCCTTGCATTTCTTGGCATTACGATGATATCCAAGCTCACCCAATTTTCTGCTAACAACAATTCCAATTTAGTTCAATAATTGCTATAAAAAAATCAACAATTACGAGCCTAATACGCTAATAAACTACAAAAATTACATAAGAATCTGACAATTCTAGTTTCTAACCATGAAAATTTTATGAGAAGTGTGAAAATACTTATAGATTAACATAAAGAAATTAAATGTCTATAACACTATGCAATTATATAAAATACAAAAGATTACATAAAAATCAGCCGGTACTAGTTTCTTATCATGAAAACTTCCGGTGAAAATGAGACATTTTTTGTAGCAAAAAACTAAATATCAACAAAAAGAAATTACTTGTCTATATTACACTAAGCAATTATTTTAAAATATATGTGTGTGTGTAAAAATCAGACAATTCTGGATCTTTAACCATGAAAATTTCATCTAAGTGAGAAAATTTTCTACTGAAAGCTAAAAATTGGGTAGTTGAAGTATAGATTTAGAAACAAATATACAAAAACAAAACATAAAATTAAGATAATTTAAGTATATAACTATGAGATTTTCCTGGGAAAGCTAGAGAAAATTTGATCTACTAAAAGCTACAAATTTGGGTAATTGAAGTACAGTTACTAGTAATTGCTAAGAAATTATCTAAAAAAACATAAAAATCAGCCAATTCTAGTTTCTAACCCTAAATTTTTTCTGGGAAAATGATAGAAAGTTTTCTGCTAAAAACAAAAATTGGGTTGTTGAAGCACATACCTTTTTTTTTAATTATTAAAAGTACTTCTCAAAGATGCTAAGCAATTATCTTAAAACATCATAAAATTCAGATAATTTGAGTTTACAAGTAGGAAATTTTCCAGGAAAAGTGAGAAAATCTTATCTGCTAAAAACTAAAAATTGGGTAATTGAGGTACAGATTATAAAAATAAAAATACTTGTCTAAATTACGACTAAGCAATTATCTACCCACAAAAAAAAAGACATAAAATTCAAATAAATTTAGCTTCTAAATATGAAATTTTCCTGAGAAAGTGAGAAAATCTGCTAAAAACTAAAAATTGGGTAAGTGAGGTACAGATTATTAAAATAAATTACTTGTCTAACATACTAAAAAAAATAAAATCCAGATAATTTTAGTTCCTAACTGTGAAATTTTCCTGAGAAAGTGCGAGAAAATCTTATCTGCTAAAATCTAAAATTTGGGCAATTAAACTGTAATTTTTTTTATACCAGAACTGACCTAGAAACCTCCTCCCAGAGAGGAGCTTTAGTGCTCGAATCTCTGAAAGCAACATCCATATCGGACCTTATCTTCAACAGAGCCAAAGTCTCCTCCCGAGGCCACCGATTTCCACCGAAATTCCGGTCAAGCTCTTCGCTT
>JAYMSZ010002102.1:0-12646 GCA_036897665.1 Pelargonium citronellum
AAAATATAAACTAGAAACGATAAAGCGCTGCGATTCTATTTCTATTCTCTTCCTAAGGTTATATGCGAAAAGACGGAAACGCCCCCGTGACGTGGACGGGTCAAGTGATTCTCGGAGGGCCTGTACTGTCATTTGAGAAAGCGTGGAAAAGAAGTTAAGTGGGACCCACCGGAGAGGATTCAAATCCAATGGCCCAAATAAATCTCACTCACCTGCAACCATTTTCTATGTATGGCAATCATGCTTTTATATTTTCTAGAGTTAGATAAAAAAGAAAATAAGTGTTTAAAACTTATGGTAAAAATTTATTTTCATAACAAATATGGTAAATTTAGCCATCATCACCATTAACTTTAACTCTCCCCATATTTATGTCTAGTCTACTTCTCTAGTTTTTTATTATTATCTTTTCTCTACAACAATGTCTATCATAAAATAATGGTGGTACTTAGTAATTCAAATTATAAATTCAATTACTCAACTTAAATCGTACTAAAAGTTAATCATTAGACACGCAAATTAACCTAAAAACAACACGTTTACGATACATTCAACTAAATAGATCATACTGACAAGACATGTGAATGCGCTGTGTTGAAGGGTGACTGTGTGTTGCACGACTCAACATAAACAAAACACGTTTAGTTATTCTGGTGAGCGGGTAAACATAAATATTACGGCACCCTTACAAAACGAACATGCCATCTTTAACACGTACGGCAACTAGATGAGTTGCGTTGACACGTTACAAAACGCACTAATTTCGTGGCTTTTTACAACACAAATTGTCAATTATACACATAGTCATCACGAAAAATTAATCTGGTTGCACATTTTTAAATAAAATACAAATATGGCGTGATATAGATGCTCCAACATTATCACTACACAATTTTTTTTAAAAAATATTTTTATAACATTGAAAAATAAAATAAAAATAATTTTGGATTGTGAGAGACACGCCATTTTTTAACCAACTTAATAAAAGCCATTTAAGGCATAATCACGCTTAACAGACAGAGCCAGTCAGTTGTACTTTTGGAGGACATTATCGTCTTTTCACACCAGAACTAAATATATTTATTAAATGTTTATTTGTACACGAGCCAAAGCCCAAACAAATCTGATTTTCTTACCTTTTAATACATATTTTCTGAGTTAGATACATTAAATAGATCCCAAAATTTTCCCAGTTGCATTCTCAGAATCCAAACAGAAACTGCAAAGAAAAAAAGGCAACAATTAAAAAAATAGGAATTTATCGAATTAGAATTGGAATAAGGTTCCGATTTCATACTTTCAAAGCTCACTCTTTTTTATTCCACACTTTTTTTCTTTCTTTCTCGTTTTTCATACCCAAAATTTCAGTTTTTTATTTTATTTTTTCAGAGATTTGGGTTCTTATTTGTTGTTGGCGAACCATCGATCGAAAGCACGCAATTTTAGTGCTATCGATGTCAGACAATCGGCAGGTTCAGAGCAATGCTGTGTCGAATCAATCCGCTGATGATAGCAACATTGAAGGTACAATTATTTGTTGTTTCTGTGGAGATCTGATCATTAAATTTCCGATTTTGATTCATTTTCTGGTGTTGGGTCGGTTTTGCCTTTTGTTGTGATCATGGTTTTTGGATAGTTTTAAAAATGAGGGGTTTGGGTTGTTTTATTTTTCTGGTGTTTTGTTGGCACGTGCTGTTTATGTTTCTGTTTCTAATCATATTTGATTGATGATGCAATGCATAGTCAGAGAGTCTGGTAGTGTAATTTGTGTGCTGTTAGTGTGAATTTAGTGTTTTTTCTTGTTGCCCTCTTTTTGTGGTTGGTGGGTTTGTTTTGTTTTGATGTGTGATTGTTGATGCAATGCTTGTTTTGGGCTCTGGATGGTTCTCTATTTGCTTAATTTGAACTGTGTGTTTCGGGTTTTAGAAGCTCTACAGCGGTTGAAAATTCATGATAACCAGGATGGTGATGCTGTGCCTCAATCAGCACCGTACCCGGATCGTCCCGGGGAGCCTGATTGCATATATTATCTGAGGACTGGGTTGTGCGGTTATGGTAACAATTGTCGGTTCAATCATCCGGCTCATGCTATCCAGGTAATTTATTGGTATTTTACTGAACTGGTTGTTGTTTTGTTAATCTTAACCTGATCAAGTGTTGCTAAAGTAGTGATACCGGAGTGACCAAAACGTTATTGTGCATTGCTATTTGTACAGGGTACTACTCAGTATGGTGGAGAACTGCCCGAGAGGGCTGGTCAACCGGATTGTGGGGTACTTTCTTTTGCATAATTTAGTTGTTTCTGTTTTTAGATTGTGTAAGTGTAACAATGGTTTGCCTTTTTTAGATTGCTGTTTGTGTTAAACCCGGTTAGGCTTATTCGATAATCGACTGTTGAGAACAGCAAAAACACGCCAACTCTTATATGTAACTAACTGTATTGATCTAGGTGGGAGCATCACAACCACTAACTGTATAAAACATTACTTTTTACATAACTTTGTTGGAGGATAATATGAATGGTAAATCGTATCGGTCATACACATTAGACAGTTGGTTCATATCTAAACTGAAGATATGACCTCTATCTATTTCTTTGCTAAAGCTTACAAAATTCAAACCATCGTCTCACGGAGTAGGGTATTCTGTTTTATCTTCGCTAGTTTTGAAATGGTAATGTGTTATGGATATTTCAATTTTTGGAAATTGTGTCATATGCTATGCATCATTTGTATGTGATGGTATATAGTTGAATATCAAACATTCTTCATTTTTAATTCTCACACGAAATATTGTCTATGATCTATATTTTATTGTTTGTGAGTTTACTTCAAGTTTAGCTTTTATTCCCTATGACCTTCTCTCGCTTTCCTTGTTATTTAGATATGTATCAACTATGGACATGAGCATGATATCGTTGATTGAAAAGTCCGTGGTGTGTGCTTATTGAGTTATTTCTTCATTTATACCTCGTTCTGGCCTTCTAGGTTATGCAAAAATGATATTTTTCTATGTGATTTTCTTGGAAAAGATGATGTACTCTACTGTTGCATGCAATTGTTTCAAATTGTTTGGAGTACAAATATTAGTATTAAACTTGAATGCTCCACTATAAATATGAGATTTTGAGAGACTATTATTTGGTGGCAACATAAGGGATTATTCGTAATGACAAACCTCTACTTCCGAACATATTTTGCAGTTTTTCTTAAAGACAGGTACTTGCAAATATGGATCTACATGTAAATATCACCATCCAAAGGATAGGCATGGTGCTGGACCTGTCTCCTTCAATCTCTTAGGTCTACCTATGCGGCAGGTGTTTAATTCACTCATTTTATTCTCTTGCATTTGTATTTATTTATTGATATTTTTAACACACTCTTGTTACACTTTACTAGGATGAGAAGTCGTGTCCATATTACATGCGAACGGGGTCATGTAAATTTGGTGTTGCCTGCAAGTTTCACCATCCTCAGCCTGCACCAATTGGAAGCCCCTCTGTTGCTTATGGACCTGGTTCATCAATTGTCCCATCATCGGGTCTACCATATGTTGGTGGAATTCCAACATGGTCAGGACTACGAGCTCCGTATGTTCCTAGTCCACGTGTACCACTCCCACCGAGCTATATGCCTGTTGTTTTGTCTCCCACCCAGAGCATCGTGCCTGCACAGGGCTGGAACACTTATGTGGTGAGTAAATTATTTATTTAAGCTTAAAATATGAATATTTATGGTAACTGAAAAGGTGAAGAAAATGGTGATTGAATTTCGGGTAAGGTTCTGATGTGATTTACTAAAAGGATCTTTTGATTAATGCGATGCTAGCGATTGTTTGGTGTTCTCAATCCTAAGCTTTGATGTTCCTCATTTATGATTTTCTAAATGAATACTTGTTCTCACCCTTTTTGAGTGCATTATTTTATTTCTTTCTTAACACTGCTCTTCTTCTTTTTTTCTTTAATACATTCCCGATATATATGATGTTAAGGTGCTAGTATTTCATTCTTAGTGGCAACAAAATGAAGGATCCGTAACTTGAACACAATTTGTTGCAAAAAAGATATGTTTGAAGATTTCTTAATGCGGACTAATTGCTGAATGGAATTATATTTAATTGAAAATGCACATGCTTTGTTGTAAGATTTTCATTATGTCGGCAATAGTTGGCCCTCTCTCTTCATTTATGTAAGAGTGCCTGTTCTCGTTAAATCTCAAATGATCTACTAATTGATGACCGTGCTCCGTAGGCAATAACATTCAACTAAATGAATTGGTATTAGTGGTATTTGTTATATATATGCAGTGAAGTTTAATAGCGTGGACACTTTCCACTTGTTATAGAAACAATATTGCATGAATTTTGATGTAGTTAAGTTTTCACTCTCTAAAACCATTCGACAGTTTTGAAAATTATCATTCATTAATTGATTTATGTGGACAATATATTGGTAAATCACAAACTTTAGAGGTTACCAACAAAATGGGACCGAGGAGGTAATACTTATGATTGGATTGCCAATCTTGAGCTCCCTCCGTCCCAAAACGAGTGACTTGTATTCATTATTTTGGGTAAAAGAATGAGTTAGTGTTGCCAATTTCCAGATATATCCCTATGTTCATTTGTTGTAATAAGCTCATTAGTTTTATAACTAACTTATTATATGGATATTATTGATAAATCATGTATAATTAGCTTCCTAAAAAGGAAAGATGACACTCATTTTTGGACAACATTTATAAAGAAACAAGACTCATTTATGATCTGTACAAAACAGTGTAAAATGATAGTTCATTACTGCCTTGTGTCATGCTACGTTATAAAGCATCTACTGTTAGTTGGGCTGAAATGGTTTGTTAACCAACATGCCATTGTCTTCATGGGACAATGAGTGAATGTATCACAAAAAGATAGGAGAAACCTGTTCGAGATAGTAAATCCGTATCTAATAAGATGCCTTGTGTTGACAAGCTCGTTGGTTTTAGGAGTCATTAAGAAGACGAGCCAGAAAAGATGTGAATGGGGACCTAGAATAAATGATCATGTAGCATTCCCTGTGTAGTTTGGAGTAAACACTTAGTTGAGTTGTGCTAGAAAATTGGGTGCCATGAAGGAGCATGCAACTATTGTGTTATCTACTTATCTATACAATTTTACATCAATTTGCTAATTTTTGCATAGTGCTTTTTTATTTGATTTAGTTCGGGAAATTGCTGAATGGAGTATTTTGAATTTAGCTTACATTCATGCTTTAATTTCTTGTTCAGGGAAATATGAGCCCTCTTTCTTCTACGAGTATTCTTGGACCCAACGTTGTTTACAACTCTAGGAATCAAGGCGATTTCAATTCTACTGGGCAGATGCAATTGTTACTATCATCTGGTCCAAATCTCCCTGAAAGACCTGATCAACCGGAATGTCGTTATTTCATGAACAACGGAACCTGCAAATATGGATCTGACTGCAAGTATCATCATCCAAAGGAAAGGATTGCGCAGTTATCAACAAACACTTTAGGCCCATTGGGGCTTCCATTGAGACCTGTAAGTTTATTGTTACTATTTACTACTTCCTCCGTCTCAAAATAAGAGTCCACTTTCATTTTTTATTAACATTCTTAATATAAGTTGCTCAGAAGTCATAACTACTTGAATTTGTTACAACAACAGCAGATAAGAGGGCATGGAAGAAAGAGTAGTACTAAAAAAATCATCCATGAGATTCCCATTTATATCACGTTTGGATAGTTACAACTATTTGGTCATGGGAATGAGAATTTTAGGTTGCGTTCATATTAGATTCTCACTCCCATTTCAAAAAAAATAAAAAATTCAAACACTATTTTAATTTAAACCCTACTTTGATGTGTCGTGTCATGCAAACTTGGTTATGAGATGGCTTGTTGTTGAGTGGTTACACTTTTTCGTTTAGTTGAATGGAGGCCCATCAGGTAATTGAGATACATAACCTCATCCAATAGGATTTGAATTCACGATATCAACTAAAGAAACCAATTGAGATGCCTCCATACTTCAGTCATTGTTTCTGAATCTTCTTTTCTTTTTAGATATTTCTAGGGAACCGGTGATTAGTTGGTGATTGGTTCATCATTCTCTTCTCTATGCAGGGTCAAGCTGTATGTACGAACTACAGCATGTACGGAGTCTGCAAGTACGGTCCGACATGCAAATATGATCATCCTTTTGCTGGATACCCATATAACTACAGTTTGGGCATGCCTGCTCTACCTATGATTGATACTTCTCTAATGAATTATCAGAAAAATTCATCGTTTGCCCACTCTGCAGAATCTTCTCCGTCCAAGTCGTCAAAAGCTTCTGATTGGATCCGGAAACCCGATGCTGTCATCAAGGATCAAAGTTCAGATAAAAAGAGTTCAGAAGATCTACCCGAGCAAGCTACATCTCCTCCTCAATCTGATTGAAGTCACTCCTCTGTTCATTTTCACCTCCCGACCTTTGTTACTTGGTACATTACAAGGAGATTTTTCTGATGCATAGCTCCTCTCCCTACTTTTCACCTGTGGTTTGGCGGAGTCTAATGGGTTGGTTTTGGAGAACAAGTTGAGATTATCAATAGCTGGCTTGGGTGATCGGTAGGAATTTTTTTGTGGCGAATAAAATGCAGGTGAAAAGTATGTAAAACCTTTCTCATTTCTTCTTCTTCTTCTTCTTTCTTGAATGATACAGTTGTTTATAGGTGTCTGTTAGATGTGGAATTTGATTATTGTGGGTTGTTCGGCATTATCAGCCTTCGACCTCACATTCACATTCAAACTACTTTTTCGGACAACACATGACTCGAATTATATAAACCGAACTAGATTTGCTAGCAAAATTTTGATGGTACAGCCCGAGAGTCTTTGTATTTATTCGGTTGAGTTTGGTTTTATGAACTTCATTTCTGGGTGTTTTACTTTGTTGAGTTATAGTCTTCCAGGTGATTATGGGAATGTGAACTTTCTCGGGAAAGTTAACGTTCAAACGATACGTGGAACAAGTTGTATTTAGGCAATTTGGGTTGTCCTAGATTAAAATTGCTTGTGCATTTCTTGAATATTTGATTGGTACTTCCATTTCCAACCCTAATTGGTCATTTGTTCTTGAGATTCTTTATGCATTAAGATGTATAGTACTAGCTATGCGGGTTGTAATCCTAGCGGTATGGGCTAATAAACATCTTCGTGTAACTTTTCGTCAGTTTTAATATGTCTGTAACTTGGTGTGAAGGGTTAAGGCAGGAAAAAGTTATAAAATGCACGAGTTTTTTTAGCATGACTTGCTATAGGCTAGTGGTGTATATTACCATATCTATTTAAACGGGCCAGATAAAAAAAATGCACGTTTTTATTGGATTAATTTTAACATATCCGGTCACTTAATATGAGAGGATATGACCGATTGAAAGTTACAAAATACAAATGCGAGAGTTTTATTGATTCGCCCTGTGGTCCCTTTAAGTGTCACGTTTATTTAGAAGTGGTAGGTTAATATAGACAAAGAACCAATTGGCTTGTCTTGTCCTACTCTAACCAGATTTTGGGATTGTTGATGTGGTCCTAGCTACTATACATTTTGTCACATGAATATTATGTATTTCTTTATTTTTCAATCACGTAACCGACATAAGAAATAAGAAATATTACGTTTCTTCAACACGTTCAATAATTGTGTTGTGTCGCGATTAATCTACCCACTTAGAAGCTATGATATTAAATAAATAAATATGCAACATAAATTAAAGAGAGAAACAAAAAGTAATAGCATCCGGCGCAAGTTACCGGCACATTATGATTGTTAAGGCTTATCATTATATGGCGCTAAACAGCGCATGTAGCGTACAATACCAATGTTGGCCTTTTTCTGGTGTAGTGTAATAGCACACAATACGATAAAGTTGTTGCGTTGACCCTCTGCTAATATGCGCTTCTGCCACAACCCAAAAGTGTAATACAACTTGTTTGGTGAGAGCTTTCAAGTGGCAAATATAATGTTGGCTACTCAGTGCCCATTCATGTTTCGGGTCGGTTTTCGGGTTTGATCCAAAGATAACCTACCCATATCCAATCCGACATGCGTAGAAGTTATGGTCGGGATGGGTACTTTTTATGAAAATGTGCGGGTTCATACAAGTTTGTCTGATTTGCTTCATAGATTTTCGAAAAACACTTACCCTGAGATTGAGATCATTTTACATGACCCGAACTTGCAAATTTTAGACTATGGAGGTTGGATGATAAAATGTCCACCAAAGATTGAGTTGACAATCTATGACACAACACGATCTAAGTGTGTTAGAGTTCAACATGTGTATAATTGTTTCGTGTTGGATAACTCGACATTTTAAATAATTGTTTCGAGTTTAAATTAGACATATAGAACACGGACGATAGAATAACACGATTACTATTAAACTAATTTGTCACATTGTTAAATTATACCAATTTCTTATATGATCTTCTCACATCAAATTTGGTTTCATCACTTATCATCCAAATCCATACAACATATTATTTGACTTTTAAGAAGACAAGTTGACAAAAACTATTTGTTCCAACAAAAGAAAAGATGCAATGGGAAATAAAGATGAAAAAGGTCTAATCACAATACATGCCACATGGTATAAAAGAGCCCATTATTTAAGCCCAATATGCATAACAAAAAAGCCCATAAAGCCCACCCATGAAAAATCATCTTGAGGAACTTATACTTTTCCATGCATTAAACCTAAGCTCGAGATTCGAGTGAACGTCGTGTTCGAGTCATGTTGAAAGTTAATAGCATGTTGTTTGGGACAATACGAACAAATCATGTTCAGTATCTATGATGAAGCATAAGACGCAACATGTTATATTAAATAGACCATTCTACCATGACGTGACATAACACTTTTCACGACAAGGCTAACATGTTGGCACGACACAACCAAAAACATAACCTAACTACGTGAACTAACATACAAACAATAAAATAGCTAGACTTTCGGGGCTAGTTTACCAGTACAACATCTAAGTGTGCTTTTAACTTTTAAGCTTGTTGTGCATGTCACTACACAAACAATAAATTGCACGATTATTAAACGGATTAAGTCTATTAACACAAACACAATATTATAACAAACACGTGTTCTTATAATGAGTCACATACATAAACTAGTCTTAACGTCTCCCGACACTTAAAAGTTCGTGAACGTGTGAGTTTATACCTCGACAGATTTATTGCCACGTATACACCCCACGTGTGATTAACATTTATTCAGCCCCAAGCATCATGTAACGCTTGATGATGATGATGCTTGTCCACGTCACGCGAGCTGGGTCCCACAGAAGGCCCCACACGTGTAAAGCGGCGCACGCTGTTTATTAGGCCTCGAAGAACGAACCGGCCAGTCAAAAAAGGAGCTAGTTGTTTAAAATCAGATGACATCTGACACGTGGCGCAATCCTGATGGTCCGACCCCGACCAAGGGCATCGCCAGCTGTCGGTTGGCGTGATGGGAAATCCCCCGAGAGTCAGACGAGTCCTGCCTCGGTATCCTGCCCTTTCCTCGCGAAATTACAGAAATGTCCCTATTGGATTGTGGAATGACGAAAATAGCCCCGGACGTGTCATGGTCCCGTGTCTCGGTCAGAGTGAGCGACAGGTGGTGGACGTGTCAGGTTTTGGGTCCCACAATCTTCCAAAATTGGGGTCACCGTGGTTTTCTAGCCGTTGGATCGTTTTGACTCTCATTTGATAATTATATATTATTTTTTCATATTTTTGAAAGAAAGTAACTTCCATTCTATATAATGATTTTTCTTTGCAAATGGCATGTGTTGCACAAGTCATACCAATTTTTTATTCATATATAATGACAGGTGAATTTTTATGCATTTAATTGAGTTTGAATGATTATGAATTTTCGTATACGAATAACATTTTTCGATTTGAAATCACTATACATGTTAGAAATTTTCTTCAAAGTACTTATGTTGATCATCGATCGTTATAATATTTGTTTGTCCATAGATTACAAAACGTGAGATTATCAAAAATAAGAATATCACGAGATAAAAATAAAATACCATCTTCTACAAATATTACAACTCTTTAAAATTATGAAAAGACCGCTTCCTACACAATCTTTGAGAAGGCAACTCATTTTCAGACAAATTTTAGTCGCTAATAATTAAAACATTTAATATTTGTATATCAATCCATGCAAAACAAATTTACTATCTCTCCATATAATTGCTATACAATTATTCAAATAATTCAGTGAGGGTGATTTATTACTATGACATTTTCGGGATATGCAAATGAAGCCATCTCACAAGTCACACCATCATTTACTTGTATTTGAGATTTCGTGAATTAATATAATATATTACTATTTGATATATTTCTCAAATACCAAGTATTTTGGACCTTCTTTTTACAGTATACTCATTAGTATCAATTGCAATTCCTCTCTATCGGTTTGTGAAAATGTCATATTAGAATGTGAGAATATCAATTAATGTCATTTTCAAAAATAATTATTGGGGTTTGGAATGATATTTTTGGATAATTATAAATGTATTTGTTACGAGGAAGTAGAACTCGAATGGTGGAGTAGACTATACCGTGGAATGTGTTGATCTTCGAGTATGTAGAGAGTATTTTCTTTTGGAGGTAAATGTGGATCGATTCGTGGAGTCGTTTTAGAGGTTGATACAAATTTGATCATTATTTTTTATTTATTAAATCAATATATCAGTGATAATTGTTCTCACTCCTTGACTTAGAGTGCAAGAAATGAGTGTTTAGTTCTGAGGAGTTATGACTTTTGAAGAATGTCAATAAAGTTGATATAGCGATGGTTGACGAATTTGTCGTTTTTCCCCAACTGTTTGCTATACTTTCGTGGACATTTACTAGCAAGTGGCTTATGTTTTTATTTTGGGTGATTCTATGTATAATGTTAACCATGTTATTGTCATATGGGGGCGCTTGACCTTTTACTCTTTTTTTTTTTTTAACAAGAAAAATTATAATACTGTGAAAAATAACAAATCTGCTAAGATTCATGTGACCCAATAGAAATAGCACTTGAGGTCTTTGCTCAATTACAATAATAAATGTGCATGATATCTTGACACGTCTAATTCATATAAAGAATAGTGTTTCGTTCAAATATGAAAGAATTTAATTGGAGGAATTATTATGAAAACAATTTATTATTACTCGTAACGTATCGAATCTTATTGATTATTAGTTAAAAAGCACGTAAATACCTAGATATATTTCATATTCTCTTTAGCATGCACTCACAAAGCTACGTAAACAAATTACCACTATATTTTTTTCAAGCTTTTCTTTTTTAATGTACTTGAGCTATGCTAAATTACAATACAAAATGTACAGATATATACCGACAAGTGGAGTTTATACATAAAATAACGTTTTGTTTAGTAAGAAAGAATTTATTTAAAACAATTACAGTTAATATTACTCATAACGACCGAATCTTAATAATTTGTATTTAAAGATGCGTAAATACCAAGATATATATCATTATTGTGCACAATTCTTTTTTGCATGCATTCACAAAGAGCACGTACTAGAAATTGCCATAATATATTTTCCATCTTCTATTTTGACCATCTCTTTTCATTAAGGTACAACTTCTTATATTCTTCGATTTTCTTTACATTTTCTTCAACAATCTCTTTTTTGTTTTTCACTCTTGCATTGTATGTTACATTAGTTGACCACTTTTGACGTTTTCTTCAATCATATATGAAGGTACATTTAACTGAAAACACGATCATCGCATAAATAACAAAATTCTGACCGAACCTTATATATCCTTAGTGTAATTATTACTACACAAATGAGATAAATTACCATAATGAGTTTTATATTCTTCATTTTGGAGCTTCTTTTTTCTTTCAAGTATAACTTTCTAAACTCGTCAATACATCTTTTTTACATTTTCTTTAAACCAGCTCATTCTCTTATTTTTATCTTAACATACTCAATTTCAAGAGTTAATTACTTTCTTCGTTTTTTCTCAGTTATACAACTATACAGTAAAAATACGATAACGTCTCGTTACTACAATCATGACACAACTTAAAATTTGTAATTCTCACCCCCATTCCATGGTTAGGGATTAGGTGCCAATTCAATGTTCCAACACTTGCTCAACACACAAACACATGACAATGCATGGTTAGGTCTTCCTCCAATTATGCCCATAAATAAAAATTCACATAATGGATGGATAATTCATTCAATTTTATATTCTACTCCTTTTTGGCTTTGCCAACAAAATGAAAAAGAGAGGTAAAGGGGCATTTCCGTCTTTTCACCCCCACAAACAAATTCATTTCCATCCCATTAAATTAAAATTGAAAATCACACCAAGAAATGAACCCACAGAAGAGAAGAGAAAATCAAGAAAAGCTACAGAGAAAGAAGAAGAAGAAGAAGAAGATAGGTTTGGTTTAGAGAGAGAGAGAGAGATGGAGCAAGAACAGTAGCGATCGTTTCTAGGAGGTGGTAGAGCCAAATTTCAAGAAAAACCCATATCGGGTACCATCTCCGACTCCGACTCCGATTCCGATTCCGATCCCATGCGGCGTGGCAGAGCCAGA
>JAYMSZ010002103.1:0-12643 GCA_036897665.1 Pelargonium citronellum
GCGATTATGCATAAATCTAATATTATAACATGACTACTAGCATCACATAAACTAACAAACTTTCACTTGAACAATGACATCCTTCGAGCATTCTTTGAAGCAAAATCATCAATCAAATCTTCACAATCAATTTTCTCAAAACACTCGTTCTCAATTGCTATCAACGCTAATCCATTAAGTCTTTCTTGTGACATTGTCGACCGCAAATAGGACTTCAATAACTTCAATTTAGAAAAACTTCTTTCTGCAGATGCAACAGTCACAGGAATAGTCAACAATAATCTATAAGCAATAAGTGCATTAGGAAAACAATCTACATGTTTCAAAAATTTCAAAATATCAAAAGCTCTCATATTTTTCTCAGGCAAGATTTCTTTAAGCAACTTTAACTCCACAAACAATTCATTTGCATCAATATCAGATTGTTGATTATTCTTAAGTGCACTTTCAAAAGAACTACAAAATGATTTTAGGCCTACATCATCCAAAGAATTCAATTTCTCTGAAGTAAACAAGAAACCAAAAACATTTTCATATTCTTGATACTGCTCAAACCTTCTATTTAGTGAAACAATTGCTTGATCAACAATGTATACAAAATAATTAATCCTAAATAATTCCTCTGCAGTTTTTGAGGCACCTAATTGTTCATCATTTGTATTCTCATCAAAATGTTTTTTCCTTCGAATTTGACGCCGTTGAGGAAATACTGGATCAATATCCAATTCAATAGCCATTTTTGTAGCAACTTCAATAGCGTCAATAAAACCAGTTTCTCTATACCCCAAAAAAAATGAAATCAACCCCTTAACCTTTTCAAGAGCAACATCAATAAGCATATCTTTCGATTGTAAATGCTTACTAACTAAATTAACTACATATAATATCTCAAACCAAATGACTATTGCGACTAGAAACTCAAAATCACTGAGCTCATTTTTTGCTAAAGATTGAGCTTCACTTCTTATTTTAGGATCATTGTCACTATCGGCTACTTGAAGCAAAGCTTCTCTTATTTCCAAAATCTGAAACCTTATGGCTTTAACACTCTCAACACGACTCTCCCAACGTGTGGATGACAATGATTTAGGAGTTAATCCTTTTACATTATCTTTTAAAATTTGCCATCTCTTAGTAGAATTTGCAAATATTGTATAGATGCGTTGTATGACTCCAAAAAAGTCCCTAGCTTTACTACAAGTGTTTGCCACGTCACATAACATCAAATTAAGACTATGAGCACCACAAGGAGTATAAAAAGCTCTTGGATTTATATCTAAAAGCTTTTTTTGTACCCCTTGATGTTTTCCTTTCATATTTGAGCCATTATCATACCCTTGCCCACGAACATCATCTATATTGAGATCAAGAATTTTCAGTTCATTTTGTAAAACATCAAAAAGTCCTTGACCAGTTGTATCATTGACATTCAAAAATCCCAAAAAAGATTCTTCAATACTAACAGAAGTTGAAGATACATCCACATATCTTAATATCAAAGACATTTGTTCTTGGTGACTAACATCAGGAGTACAATCAAGTATTACCGAGAAATATTTTGCATGTTTTATTTTTTTAATGATTTCAGATTTAATTTTAGAAGAAAGCAAGAGTATTAACTCATTTTGAATGTTATGCCCAAGATAATGAATATGAATATCATCATTTATAATACGTTTCACATGCTCTTGAATTAATGGATCAAACTCTGCCAACATTTCAATTAAGCCCAAAAAATTTCCATTGTTGTCTTGATACAATCTTTCATTAGTACCACGAAATGCTAGACTATGTTTTGCAAGAAATTTCACAATTGAAATGATTCTTACCAATACATTTTTCCAATGGTCTTTTTCTTTTTGAAGTTGCATTTGAGCTACCCTATCAATAGTCTTATTTTTTTGCAATCTCGAACGCAAATCATACCAAATGGTCATATTTTTAACATGGTCTAGGTTAGTTTCATGCTCTCTAAGTCTATTACTAAGATGCGACCAATCCCCAAAACCATCATTTGCTAATTGACCTCTTGTAAGCTCATTTTTTAAAATTTTACAACAAAAACAAAACACCTTATCAAGTTCTTTCGAATACACAAGCCAATCTCTATATGATTTTTCTCCATTTGGTAAAACTCTCGTATAAAATATAGTAGAAAATCGTCTACTATGTTTATCTTTTGGACCCTTCTCAATAGACATGTCTCTTTTAGGACCTTTCACTACTAAAACATCAATCAATTTAGAATCAAGTCCATCCCAATTTCTAGGATCAAAAATATCAATTTCTATATCAACATGATTAACATTATCATTCTCAATAGACACATCACCATCACAAGCATTCAACTCATTTATAGGCATATCAACATCAACATTAACATTAACACCAATATCGACATCAACATCAACATGATTAACATTATCATTTTCAATACGCACATCACCATCATCACAAGCATTTAACTCATTTATAGGCACATCAATATCATTTTCATTCCTACTTACACCAACATTCTGATTTTCAGTAGACACTTGTGACTCTTTTATAAAAAACTTATCAAGAGCACCTATTTGAGTTCGAGTTAGCTCTTCTATTCTTTTTTTCTTTTTACGTTTTTCATACCCGGATTCATATTTTCTAATTTTAGATGACATAGATAAAAAATTCAAAACAAACAATAATAAGGAGCGAAAAAACCTGATAAGTGACGGCTAACGATTTTAAACACCATCCAAATGATCCAATCAATTCTAACGTATAGAGGCGAAACTGATTTTGAACACCATATGCAATCTGTAATAGTTAAACAAAATTAGAATTGGTGTTAACAAAATTAACAAAATCAACAATTAAACTAAAATTAACAAAATTAATTGTTTGCAATACCAAAAAAACACTGTCAACACCAAAAATAACTATTAAACCTAAACACCAAAATCATAATTCTCTAATTGAATAGAAGAGATTTACAAATTACGAACCTTTGTATCTCAAATTTGTCTGGTTTGTAACTCCGGATGAGCCAAGTAGCAACAAAAATAACAATGTCTGGATAAAGAAGAAACAGAATTGGGGATTCAAGAGTTCAGAATTGAGAATTGAGAATGATAATTGAAATTATAAAACCCTAACTGATATCATTCATATAGAAAATAGGAGGAGATGAGAAGAGCATAATGAAAATATTACCGTTTGCAATTGCTTTATTGTATTGGAATATGCAAAAAAATTTGGAGAATTGGGAAGAAGAAGCCGGCCCTCCTTTTTAGTTCCTTATTGTATTGGAATATGCAAATTACAGTTTGCAACTGCTTTATTGTATTGGAATTGCTTTATTCTATTCTTTTTAGTTTAATTTTAAAACTTTTTGGGCTTTGTTGGGTTGCTGGGGAACCATTGCAGGTGGGCAACATTAGTTAAGATTTAAAAACTTTAATTTAATCAATATACCTATTATTTGGGCTTGAGGGGGGCCATTGTCTGTTGGGGGCCATGTGCGGTCGCCCACCTCGCACCTATCTATAGCCGGCCCTGTGTACCGGCACACCAATACCACCTCGGTTGCTCATCCATTTTGTTCAATCATCCCAATCTTCCATTATCTTTTACCACTCAAATCCTGAAGGGTTAAAAAGAAAAGGGCAAACAACCAAGAAACCACCAAAAACCACATTGAGCCTGAGAGAAGCACATAAAATGTAGATGAACTTGCAGCTGAACCATAGATCTGATAAGATACAAGCAATATCATTAGTTCCAGCCCCTTCACAAAATGGCTCCTAGAGTACATCCTGTACGCGGGATCACAAACCCACTCCCAGTTGGTCTGTATTTAGCCCCGCCATGTAGGATGGTGCACCCAAAATAACGGACCTTTGTTCCAAGGGAGAAAGTGAAGAACACAGCTGCTAGCTGAAGCTGCATGATTATTACCCTTTTGTAGGTGGACTCAATCCATGATCCTCCTTAAATTCTTCAAGGAGGTTACGCATTTTAAAAGCTTCTTCCAAGTATAATTGTCCTGCAATTGGCCACTAAATCATCAAAAAGACAACAAAATAACTGGAGTGAAATTGTTTTTACATGTTCAACTCTCAAAACTTTACCTGCTTCATGTCAATTGCCTGATGAGCTTCACCTCGATTGAAAATTATAGCATGATTCTGATTTGTAACATTCATTATGAGTATTTCTAGTACTCGGAAACAAAATAAAATGAATTGTGAAATCCAAACTGAAATTTGGATCTGTGGTTTATTTGTTGAAATTGTGTCAAGTTCGGTGATTTGTTTTTGTTGATTCTATTTGTGAGTACTATTGTGGGTTTGATTGTGATTTTTAGTTCTGGAGGTTAAGGTTTTTGTAATGTGTTGAGAATTGGTGATAAAAATTGTTCATTTGTTTGTTAATTGATAGTGGTGATGCAAATTTATGTAGGCAGTGTATTGTGAGGCCACTGCAATGGTGGAGGAGTATCAACAGGCTGTTTCAATAGCTAGCCTTGGAGGGATTAGGGACGTTCAGGGTTTATACCAGCCACTCGGCTTGAAGAGTTCCCCTCAGGTTTCAATTACTTAATTTGAAATTTACTCATATGAACAACGAGATTGAAATGGTTAATGGAAAATTTTCTAGTTGCTTGGCTTCGAATTTGGCTGTTAACCGTATTTGTTATTGTTGGGATGAACATGGGATGCATTATCACTTCATGATAATGGTTTCAGAGAAGTCTATATCACGTTGAGTTTGTGAATTGTGATTGCTTGAAATAAGTTTCTTCAATAATAAGTGCTAGTTCAATTAGTGGGTATGGAGCATGCAGTTCATGTGAAGAAAGTATGGTAGGAATAGGATGCATAAGGCGGCATTGAACATGAATGTTGAGGGACCAGTTTTGTAGGTGTGTATTGATACAAGTGTTGCACACTATTAAGATATGATGAACAAAACAAAGCTTAACTAGCTTGGATGAAATTGCCTAATTATGTAAGTTGAAAAGAAATCCATTATTTTATTTATAGAAATAGTAAGGACATGCTTGACTGCCCCATATGAATTTGATTCTTTTTACTTTAGATGGTCTTCAAAGTGAAATAAAACATCATTCAGAATAGTTATGGCAAAAATAAAAAAAAAAAAAGAAGAAGAAGAAGAAGATGTTTTGGTGTGTAAATTTAGTATTTTGTGAAATCATGTCATTTCGAAATCAACTATTATTTTTAGTTAAGGCTGCAATATTCTATGTGCCGTTAGCCATGGACTGCATACTTCTGTTAAGATAGTAATTAAGATTCATAGAATTTCTTGAAGTAGTTTATTTTGGTGTGTGTGTGTGTGTGGAAGGCGCCTTATACTTTAGAGTTGATCATAATTGAATTATTGTGTTTACTGCATCTAGATGTATGAGACTTTGGAGAACCGAATGGTTGTTGCTGAAGCAGCACAAAGATTAAGGTTGCCACTCATCTCCAAAGATGGTGAAATTCAGGAGGAAGAAATTGAGAAATGGAGTTTATTGTCGCGAAGCTCCCTTGATAGTACAAGTACTAGTTTCACAATTAGCTCATGCTCCAACTCAACAAATTACACTCTTGCAAATAGTACTGTGAGCACGTTAAATAGTGCTACTGATGTAGTTGAACCTGGAGTTGGTGGTGTTCCAAATCGTTTTCTTGGAATTACGCCTGCTTATTTATGGCAAACTCAGCTCCAGCAAACACCATTAGACATGGTACATATCTCCTATGATGATGCCACCTGAAAGTTTTATATGAATCCTTTCCTAACTTTTTTCTATTCGAGTTTCTTTAAATCTTCATTCAATGTTAAATTGAAAAACTGAGATTTTGTGATTATGCAATTACAGGATATGGCAGATTACCAGACGTCCCTTTCCCGTGAGATCGAAGCTCGTTTGAAGGCTAAATGTGATAAGTTAGCTGATGCATTCACAATGGATGACATCGGTAGGTCTACTCATCTCTCTCTCTCTGTATAGAAACTCAAACCTATAGTCCATGCATGTGAGTGGACCCAATAAAGAAATCAGCTTTGGAGTTTGGTCAACTCACCTAATGTTCGTGTTATCCCTTTGTTTGTGGATTAAATTTGTCTCACTCGTAATAGTATGTTCTTCAAGGAGTAAATTTACAACATATGGTAAATTGCTAACCATACATTTATGCTGTTTATTTACAAAATTGTTTCCATCCGTGTGGTTGCAGACTTAACATCTGGCCACCAAAATTCAAGTGCTCGACTTCCCGAAAGGTTTGTGATTTTGTTGTTCTCGTTATCTATAAAATGCTCCCTGGCACGAGTAAATAAAAGAACTTTATATGTTGATTATTTACGTGGTATACAAAATTACATAAATAATTTGTGGTTTCATATATGAGCCATGACCCTTCCTCTCTGTATGCATGCACATGCTATTCTGATTCATAGTCAGATGATCACATTAACTTTAATGAAATGAAACATTTATTTTTCTTTCTATTAGAGAAAGTTATAATCCTGCTGTGGTGGATGCAATTTGGCCTCTAGTTTTGAATTTTGTTATAAGGCCTACAGCTCACTTTGTCTTCTTTTCTTGGTAACTTGTTCTCCTCCTCTTAACTCTTCCTCTTATCAGGGTGAAATTAATAACTGAGGAGATTGAAAGAGAAGAAGCAGCTTTAAGGGATGACCTCTACTCTGCAGATAGAAAATTTGCCGAATACTATAATGTATGTGAATAGACATTATAATATATGTGTTGTTTTCACACTCATTTAATTGCATGGTTTTAATTATTTCTTACTCATGACAGTGTTTCTCATCAATTAGGTCCTAGAGCAGATACTAGGAGTGCTCATTAAGCTAGTCAAGGATTTAAAGTTGCAACATCAACATAAATATGTAAGCATTTGACCTCACTAAAGTGATGGTCAATCCTGTTTCTACAAGTTTCTCCTTTCTTTCTTGGATTTTTGAACTTATTGTATCAATATACTGATAGGATGAACTGCAAAAAACATCGCTGTGCAAAAGGTGTGAGACCATGGGCGCTAAACTAAGGTTTGTTCCATTTATTTTTCAAAACCCTTCATTGTCCATACTCGATACTTGGTTCAAGTAGAACACAGAAGAAGCTTGAATGATCACTCGAGCATGTGAAAGCATTATCAATCTAAACCTGTCATTTCCTGTCACATCATTACACGCTTGAAAATCATCCTACTGCTTTTGTGTATTGATGTTATTCTTGGATGAATGTACCCATTATATTATTGTGTATTGGCAATAGTTTTGTGCCAATTCTGAGTCGTGAACCGTGATGTATATTGTGCTGTGGTCATCTCAGGGTTTTGGAGCATATTCTCCTACTCGAAACATATACTCAGGAGTCAATACCTGCCCTTCATAAAATAAGGTACTTTATCGATGCTATTTTCTGTTGTGAGCAATTGTTGGTCGAAGGAGATTTTTCATCATCTTTCTTCTCGGTTTTAGGAAATATCTTGTCGAGGCTACGGAGGAAGCTTCTGTTGCTTACAACAAAGCGGTATGCTCTCCTAATTGTAGTGTTTGAATTATAATTTTTGTTTTGGAATGAAAATGAGAATGAGAATCTCATTCTTCATGTTTGTATTGCGACTTTTAGTTCATAAACTGCTCTGTCACGTGATATTGGTGATGCTACATTTTACATGTCATGCTTTGCTGTATCTGGTGTTTCAATATTATTTTTGCAGGTTACGCGTCTTCGGGAGTACCAAGGTGTTGATCCACACTTTGATACAATTGCGAGGCAGTATCATGATATTGTAAAGGTAAATATCACTACGCTTATAACAGCTTGTTCTTGCAATTGTCGTCGGCATACCTAATATCAGCATTTTTTTTACCATCAGAAATTGGAAAATATGCAATGGACGATCCACCAAGTTGAAATGGACCTCAATCGCTGACCTGACCATCCCAAGCACTTGAAAATCCTTCGTTACCTTCTCTTGTGCGCATGAAATCACCATTCTATTCATTTGTAAACAGAACATGTTACATGGCCTTTGATTTTTGGAATTTCTTTACTGTAAAAAAAACACTTTATTTTAAATCTTCTGCGATTTGGATTGGCTCACAATGATGACATGGAAAGTCTATATATATAATTATGTAGAGAAAAAAGACTTTCAACAATGATTTATTGGTTGAAATTCTCGGCCAATAAATTATAATCAATTAAGTGATATCACATCAGCTATTTTCACTCATACCCGCTTGCGCTTGTTCGAATCCAAATTTTTTTTGTTTTTCTCTTGTTTGAGATTCTTAGGCAATTTATTCCTGATGGGCTGATACTCATATTATATATTTGGTAAGTAAAAATTGGAATATTTTGAACAGAAAAAAAAAATGGAACATAAAGAAGCGGTTAAAAAATAGAATATTGAAGTGAATGCGTCACGGAACAGAAGAGAAGATATGCTCCCGCTGACGCTGAGTGGTCCCCACTCGCCGCCGAATCTAACTTTGTAATCGGCGATGAGCGTTCAACGTACGCTCCAAAAATATATTCCAACACAGCAGAACCTGGTCCGTACACGTGTCATTTCCTTCATCTATTTGTCCACGTGTACACCAACCCGACCTTTATTTTAATTTTTTAGTTGGCACCGAACCTTATATAAAGCAAATGAGAGGCTTCCACAATTAGCTCACTGCCTTCTCTCTCAATTTAAAGCAAAGGTGTGTTCTTTTTCATAAATCTTTTCAAGATTCATGTTATGTTCTTCATATTTGTAGTTGATTTTATGAATATTTAATTTAGTTGTTCATATGGGTTAATTTGAGCTATTTCATGTAATCATTTTTCATAAAATGAAAAGTGTATATTCTGGTGCCATAATTTGTCATATATTTAGTAAAAACTTTAATTTGGATTGTGAACTTTATATGTGTATTCAATCCAATTTGATCTCTAATTTTTTTTTTAAAATTTAAATTAGTATCCGAACTCTTGGACCTAACTTAAAATTATAATATTGTTAGTTGCGTCATTTTCTTTTTTAAGTAGTCTATTAAAACATTTAAAATATATTGAACTATTTCAAGGCATATTGAACTATTCACTTGCCTTGAAATGATTGTCATTTTTTTCTTAAGACAAAAAAAATATATGATACTCATTTTAGTAAGAACAAAACATTTAGTTTTATAACTAAATCACTAAATCAAAGTAAAAATATTTATTAGTATATTTTAAATTATAAAAATAACGGAAACAAATGACAATGATCATTTTAAATTATATTTGAAAATTTATGAATATTGATTAGTATATTTTAAATTATAAAAATAATGGAAACAAATGACAATGACTATTTTAAATTATATTTAAAACTTTATGAATATTTATTAGTATATTATAAATTATTAAAACAGAAACGAATGACAATGACCATTTTAAATTATATTTGAAAGTTTATGCATAATTTTTGTCGACAAAATTCGGTTATAGGAGGGACCAAATTTGGTCATATGTAAGAATGTGAATTTGAACGAAATTATGATTCATCTTAGGACTCTTTTCATTTTAAAAATGATTTTTGAAAATTAATTTCTCATTCTCTTATTACACCATTTAAATCATATAACTTTTTAAACAAGTTTAAGCTAAGCATATGTACATCTTTGAGAACAATATCAATACTAGCTACCATTCCAATTTCAATATTGGATAACTTTATTTGTATGTTTTCAGCCTTCACAACCCGAACAAACTTTTTCAAACAAGCAAGGTAGGTGTACATGGTTAAGGTTGAATCGGAGCTTCCCAGGGCGTTCAATCCATTTGCAGACGCCGAGGAATCAGGTGCCCCGGGAGCAAAGGAGTATATTCACATTCGCATCCAACAGAGAAATGGAAAGAAGAGCCTAACGACGGTGCAAGGCCTGCGGAAGGAGTTTAGCTACGAGAAGATCCTCAAGGACCTCAAGAAGGATTTTTGCTGCAATGGTAATGTTGTGCACGATAAAGACGTCGGGAAGGTGATTCAACTCCAAGGCGATCAGAGGAAAAACGTCTCGCATTTCATTCTTCAGGCTGGCCTTGTTAGGAAGGATCAGATCAAGATTCATGGTTTATGATCAGGAACTTGTGTTACATCATTGATGGTGTGTTATGATTTTATCTTGTTTTGTTGTTGTGTGTGGTTTATGTGATGGGTGTTCCATTTGATATCAATAAAGGTTTCATTTATGCTACTCTTTTGTTCACCACATGGCATGCATTTATTTCATATTTTGTGATTTAAAAATAAGTTTAAATAATAAAAATCTGACATATATAATACCACCACCCTCCCATGAATTTATGGCGCAGAGCGCCCGGTATATAAGACATGATGTACATGTGACCTGATAACTCATCAATGTGTGCCAACTCATCAATAAATTAAATGATTTGACACAAGTATTTTTATACAAAATTTGGGACATATAACATTACTCTTTTTGTTCACCTCTTTTACTTGTTCTCTATCAGGACAAGTTTGGGTCTGGAGATCCGCTACAAAATCGACCAAATATAAAACCATATCTTTTGTTTTCTTCATCGTTTTGGTTAGAAACTATTTGTTCCATCGTCCATCGAATTTGATAGATGTAAAATCATACCAAAAAACTCACGTCAAGTGAAGAATGATGAGACTTTGTGAAGAATAATGAGAGGTATTTATTAGAGTAGCTTGCTTATTGTAATAGGTGGCGGGTCATTAGAATTAAGAAACTTCCAAATATATCTCATGTCCACATCTAGAAACTTTCAAATACAATAGATTTGATAAATTATACTACATCCGTTTCAAATTAAATGTCGTTTTAGAGTTTTTCACAAATATTAAGGAAATATGTTAAATGACTTTCTTACCCTTAAATAAAAACAAAAAACTCATCATTGCTAGTCCACTATCTTTCATATGAAAGTCATTATGACAAAGGGCATTATAAGAAAACCACTCGTATATGCTTGCAGTTGTGCCTCTATTTCAGCATTCTTAAATCTAACTCGGAAATCACCTACAACCAATAAGCATTTATTACCTTCTCAACGTAAGGAGAGAGCCATTCCATGGAAAAGTTCATGTTGGACATCAAAACTATAGTAAGACACCGATTGACATTGCTAAAAAATAATTCTAAACCACAAGCAGAGACAACTAAAACAATGGATCATCAAAACTTTAAGGTCACAACTATGAATTAAGTTGAAACACATCACTTTGTAAATAAGTAATGAGCACATGAAGTAAAATAGCAAAGATGATACTCTCTCCGTCCCAAAATGAGTGTCTTGTTTTCTAAATTTTTTGTCCCAAAATGAGTGTCCTATTTCTATTTTTAGGTTATTATATTATTGTTTTTCCTATATTACTCATATCACTTATGCAATATAGGAAAACTGCAAATGGGCATATCTGAACTGCACATGAGGTGTAGGCGGGAAAGTGAGGGTAATATTGGAAACACATTAAATTATCTTGTAATCCTTAGTTTTTGCAAAAAAATGGAAACAGGACACTCATTTTGGAACGAATGGATAACATTTTACTCATTGGTTCTTCATGAGAAAATAAATAAATTTCTTATCTTGTAAATTCTTAATAGACCAAAAGAACTTGAAGATACTCCAATTATACCTAATATTCAAACAGTTGGTGTTAATTGAAAATGTAATGAAATTCGCTCATATAACACAATTTCACCTGTATTTTAGCAATACGAGATACAGGTCACGAACAAGCTATATAGCTTAATTCATCCTCCTGAACTTGGGTGGATCTGGCGATTCTTGGACATGGTAAAAGTTCTAAAATCAAATTGTAATTCAAACCATAAATAAGCAAAAACCCAAGAATAAGCATTATCTCATTAGATTAATCACAATTTGAAACATAAATCATAATGCAACTGTTGATAATGAAGTCCAAAAGGTCACTAACAGAGAAGAGATTCATGTGCAAACTTATATAACTAATTTTTTATTTATTTATCAGAATATAACTTATTTCTCCATTCATTAACGCTATATATGCACCCAACTTCACAACTCCTTTGTTCTTTATCTAAAACACAAACCAACACTTTCTCAATTCACCAACTTTTCAATGAGAATAGAAAAAAGATAATTTCCAGGACTATATGTAACCCAGTTACAAAAGGGGAGGGCAAGTTGATGTTTCAAGAACCGAACGTGTAAGAATAAGCATCAAATTGAAACTTATAACAGATATATTATGAGACAACATATAACAAAATATGTAAAAAATGATGCAAAGTGTTTTGTAGCCATATGTTTTCAGAGAAGAGATTATACCTGCTCAATGAGACATCATCATACACATTTAGGTTCTCAAAGAAGACCAATGCGCGAAACATAACATGATTGAAGACAAAGAGACCGACCTGCACCAAACTAAAAAAAAAATGTAATGTAATGACGAGGAGACAGCCATTGCAACAAATCGAGTGCAATGGCGTGCAAACTGCAAAACTCTCTCTCTATATATAGACCAAATAATATACTCCCTCCGTCCCAAAATGAGTGTCCTATTTCCATTTTTTGCAAAAATTAAGGATTACAAGAAAATTGAGTGTG
>JAYMSZ010002104.1:0-12643 GCA_036897665.1 Pelargonium citronellum
TTGAAACGAATTTGGATACTAAGAGGACCAAATTGGAACAAAAATCAAATTGAGGACCAATTTGGACCAATTTATACGACTTCGTTTCACATTTAATGAATTGTATAGAAAAAAGACCTACAACACAGCAGCTTCCACCATCGCCAACCCAACGGTTCTCCACCACTCCAAGTGACTCTCCAGCACATATCCGCCGTCGCCGCCGGCTTCTTACTCTCCTTTTCCAGATTTTCCGGCCACTCCCATGATTGATATCTTTGTTGATGAGACACACAAAGCAACTATGACCATCAAGTTCAGGTAATTTGTCTTCATGTTTTGCATTTTGTTGTGATTATTTAGTGTCTTGTTCCTCTATTTTGTTCTTATGGGGTTTTAATTTTTCTTTTCTTTTGTTGAGAAACTGATTTCTAGGTTGGTTTATAGGTCTGTTAGGCTTCTTTATGAATAAAAAAAGTATAGTATTTGGCATTAATGAATAGGATTAGTTATTTCCTAGACTCTGTCCTGAAATAATTTAATTTTAATATTGTTCTTGATTATGCAGATAAGTATTGATTGTTGTTTCTTCGATCAACATTTGCTCAAGATCAGAAACAAAGAGACTAGGGTTTTTTAATATTGGTCATTCATGGATAGAATTAGCAATTTACCCGATTTTCTTCTCTGTCATGTCCTCTCATTCCTCCCTACAAAGCTTGCTGCATCAACTTCTGTTCTATCAAAAAGGTGGCAATTTCTATGGATTATGGTTCATAATCTTGACTTGGAATTTGAGCCTCATATAGTACCAAAAGATCACGAGGGTCCTGCTATTGTGAGCTTTGTCAATTTTGTGAACAAATTTTTCACTGAGCGTGACAAAGATTTAAGCATCAAAAGGTTCCGTCTCAATTTATTGTCGACTAGCAGCAAAATCCATGTTGATTCATGGGTTCTTGCTGCCATTTCAAGTCATGTTGAAGTTCTTGATCTTGATTTGAGCATTTTAGAGTGTCTTCAGTTTTGTTGTAGCAGATTCACTTGCAAGACTTTAGTGGTGCTGAAACTCAGTCATGGTATTGTTATCCATGCTTCTCCGTCCTCCATCCATTTTCCAAGCCTTAAGGTTCTGGAGTTGTGGTGGATCTACTTTGAGAATCATGACACTTTTAACAATCTGATTTCTGGTTGTCCTGTTCTGGAGAACCTTCTCCTCTTAAAACGTCGTGAATTTGAAGAATCAAGTGCCTACATGGTTTCCTCACCTACGTTGAGAAAGTTAGCTGTGTATCTTACTAGTATTGCCACAAGTACCCAGCTTTGTGTGGAAGCTCCTTCTCTTGAGAATCTTAATCTAGAGATACATCGATATGATGACATTTATCTCAATAATCTTGGCAGTTTGGTTGAAGCAGATGTTAATCTTCAAATTGATGATATTGATGATGTTGACACATCGCCTATAGTTCAAGATGTTCTTGAAGCCCTTTATAATGTTCAAGTTTTAATACTTGACCGGTCTACATTGAAAGTAAGGACAAGTTTTAGTTAATTGCGCTCAAGTAAAATTTAGGTTCACTGTTTTGATAGTTTCCTTGAACAAAATATATTGACTTGCTATTTCTCTTTCATTGTACAGGGAATAGATTATGGCGTTAATTTCGAATGTCTCCCGGTATTTCATAACTTAGTCGAGTTGAAACTTGGTGGTTATTGTTGTTTCTGGATGAAGCTAGTGTCTTTACTTCATAAGGCTCCAATTCTACAGCACCTGACCATTGGAATGGAAGATTCTAGTTGTGGTGATTGTTTCATCCTTGGTTCTAAAGTATGGGCTGAATTGAAAGTTCCGAAATGTTTCTCTGAACTCAGAACATTATGTTTCATAGGTCCATGTTATTACTATAGTGATGATGATGATGATGATCTCTCTTGTGATGATACGGAAGGTAAGCTCTCTTGTGATGACGAAAAAGATGAGCTCTCTCGCGGTGACATTAAAGATGAGCTTTCTTGCGATTATATGGAAGATGCACTCAGTTCTGATGATATGGCATTCGTGAAATTTGTACTGAAGTATTCCATAGTTTTGGAGAACATGACACTTAGCCATTGGGGTAGTTTAAATTGCTTCAAAAAATATGAATTAGCAACCTTAAAAAGGGGCTCAAAGAAATGTCAGCTTAAGCTTGATGAAGAAATTTTGTGATTTCAGTTGGAGAGTGTTGAGCAGATATGAAGGTTTTGACTAGTTAGAAAAAATATAGTACATGTCTAAACTCTGTTTTATCTTTCTTCTTGTCCATTATTTGGATGTTTTTGTTTTTCTGAGGATCTTGACCTATTTATTGTTTATCGATTTCAATTTGTCAATTTCGTGAACTTTAAGCAGTCACTTCGACTTAGTCAGTTTTTGGGAGGATACTCCTTGTCTCAAGTATCGATCTCAGTCTTTTCCTAAATAATTCATTTCGACATAACCTGGACAATATGGTTCAAGCAGAAGTTGGTTTGGGTCTTGATCGTGATTCTTTTGACAGTGTTTTGTCAATGGTTGAAGATTCACTTATAGTCCTACAATGCAAGTAAGGACAAATTTAATAAAAGATTAATCTATAGGCTACTTTTTATGATTTCTTGAACAATTTTAATTGGCATGTATATATTATTTCACTGTCCAGGTTATACGAGATCCTTCTTTTGTTGATGTACCGGTGTTTCATAATTTAGTTCAGTGGTCGCTCTGGTTCTACAAGTGAGATAATTTAAACGAGTGATTTAGTTTCAGTGTAAACCCTTTTTTACTGTAAAGAAGATGTCAATTTCTTTGGACTACGTTCACTTGGAGTTTCGCAGCAGGCGACACTTCCGAAATAGATCAGGTAGATCATACTATTATGAGGTTTGAATTGATTTTGTGAACCGATTTTTCACTCAGCGTGACAAAGTTTTGTGCGTGAACAGGTTTTGCCTTGAATATATCTGTTCGTTTTCCAGCTCAGTACATGTTGATTCATGGGATCTTGCTGCCATGTCATCTGGTGTCGAAAACTTGATCTTGAAATCATCTTTCACAGTTTTTTTTTTTAAAATATTTTATCCTTAGTTGTTGCGTTTTCATTCGCAAAACTTTTGTGGTATTGAAACTCAGAGACCATATTGTTTTTCCAAGCCTCAAGTTTTTGGATCTACGTTGTTTTCAATTTGAAAATCATTACTCTTTTGGTAATCTCTTCTCTGGTTGCCCTGTTCTTGACACTTGAAACTCATAGAAATTCTGCTACTACATGAATCCAATGATTATGCGATTTCTTCACCTACAATGAAATGTTTAATGATGAAAGCTTTTATGTAAAAAAAAGTACCTAAACTGTTTATATATATATATCATAATTTGAATTAGTTCCTAGTTTGATGATCTAGTAGTCAATGACTTACTTTTTGCAAATAATTTTGTAGAGCAACCTTGTGCCTATGTTCAAATGGGAAACGAGCATAAAGTTTACAAGTTAAAGAAAACGCTTTCATAAAACAAGCACAACATGCTTGGAACAACCATATAGAAGCTTATTAATTTCTTGAACAATGGATTTCATAAAAGTGAGCATGAGCACATTCTCTTCGTCAATGTAAACAGAAAAGGTAATATGCTAATCTAGGGAATAATTATAAGGATCAGTACTTACCCAAGTAAAAAGTGGTCTCTTCGTACAAGTTTCTACTCTGAACTCTTCTAGTGACACACAGCTCTTGGCAAAGTTCAACAACCTTGACGTGCTTAGGTTTAACTTTAAGTAGCCACATATAAAGCATATCCTTTTCATATTAGAAAGGTACGGACATAAATCAGTAATGAAATTATCCGAGAAGAAATCAAGGTCTTGATCAATAGATCCGATTTCAAGACAAGTCAAAGATGGATGTCCTGTTAAGAAGGCGATAAACCCAGGGACATTAATATGTTGATCACAGCGAGAGATTCGTAGCTTCTTTAACGGGATCTTTGCTTCCACAATTGGTTTGATAAGTTCACTGTTTAACAAACTTCTCTGTCTTAACCTCATAGAACCCGTTGCTTTCTCGTAAGCTACTAACTCCAGAAGCACTTTTAAATCAACTGTCCGAGGACAGTATAATTTGCAATAGAAAATTTCCAAATGGCGGCTATGACCTAACACATAACCAATTCCATGATGCGATATGTCAGGCACTCCTTCAGCTACGACAACTCTCAGAAACTTACAATTTGAGGACAAAGCAACAAATGAGTGGTCGGTTAAAGTAAAGCCATAGAAATAGATCTCTTCCAACTGAGGAAGGGAAGCAGCCAAAATCTGAATTGCTTGATCGGACACTAGAGAGCGAGGCTCATCATGCATAAATTTATAAGTAGTACCCATGTTGAGCACCTTGAGGCTCGTCATCGAGCTTGCTATGGCAGAAAATAAGGTATTATCGTGTAAGTGATGAAAGTAATTAGGGCAATGCAGATAGTTGAGGTTCTTCATAGCTAATCCCAATTCTTTCAGATTTCTAGAAAGTTAAAATTTATGCGTTTGTGTACTTAAAGTGAATTGAAAATATTATGTGGTAATTCGATTGTAGTTCTCAGATCAATTTTTGAGTTTGTTGTCAAATTAGATGACAGACTCAGGAAAGGTTGACAACAATTTTCACGCGGATTCCAGTGCCTTTCAGTTTTAATTTTAAAGATGTTTTAATTATTGTGACTCAATTCGGTAGTGTCTAGCTTTTTCTTTGTGAATTGGTCAACATACCGAGTCACCCACGAGTTAATTAGGTCACACATGTTTTTATCAGACTTGTCTGGAAGGGTTAGTCTTAAAAAGCCCTAGTTTTATATCATCTTTTTTGCCGCTTTTTGCGTTTAAACCGTGTCGTACGTCTCTAATAAGTTTGCAGTGTGTATAAAGGAGAACCAACACCACTACCAGCCTTCATTAAAACGGTAAACAAATATTGATTTTGTACTAATTTTGTTCCATGCTCTCAAGCTTTAATTAACCCTAATGTTTTTTCATTGAGCAGAAAATAATTGGGTGTTCTACTATTTGTTCTATTTTAGATTAACTTTTGGTTCGTTCAATTAGTTCATATTAATTTCTAGCTTTGATCGAGCTTCTTTCTAAAATTCGTAATTTCTGCTTAAATAGTTAACTTTCAAAATGTTTTGGTACTATTGAGTTTTGGTTTGCAAATTGATTACCGGCCCACGACTTTTGCGTATAGTTCAAATCTGTTTTCCACCTATCTTTCTCTGGGTGGATGCTCCTTCTCTTGAGCATCTTCATCTCCATCTATTAACGGAATACGGATCATGCATTTATCTTAAGAACCTTGACAATTTGATTCAAGCAAAAGTTGAGTTTTATTTTGTGGACGACAAAATTTTACGTATGGTTGAAGATTCTCTTAAAGCCCTATACAATGTTGAAGTTTTAAAACTGAAGTTGTCTAAAATGAATGTAAGGACTCTTTTCTTCTTCTTACTATTTTTCTGTGTATATTGCTTTATATGCTCAATTACAATTTAAGTAAGGTTTAGATTATGATTTTTGGTTCAAGAATGGGAATGAGATTCTCATTCATCATGTTGGGATTAATATTGTCTAATCAAACTGTACTTTAAAGGCTATCTAAATAATTTCTTGAACAAATTTAACTGACTTGAAGTTTTTGTTTCACTGTCCAGATTACACGTGTTCCTTCTGTTGAGGATTTCCCAACATTTCACAACTTAATCAAATTGGAGCTTGATTGTTTATGTGTTTTGTGGCTCAAGATACTGTCTTTACTTCAAAAGGTTCCATATTTAAATCAACTTATCATTCATCGGTATTATTGTTGTTGTGTAACTTGTTTCTGTCTTTGTTCCAAGGCATGGATTCAATTGGAAGTACCAAACTGTTTGTCTCACCTTAGAACATTTTGTTTCAATGGTGGATTTGATGAAGACAGAGATAGTTCTCGTGATAATATGGAATTTGTCACATATGTGCTAAAGTATTCTACAGTTTTGGAGAACATGACGATTACCAGCTGGAATTTAAGCTCGGATGAAAAGCACGCTTTTACGAAAAAATTAGCATCCTTGGAAAGGGCCTCGAAGAAATGTCAACTGAAGTTGGATGGAGAAGTTTTATGATTTTTGTTTCTTTTATTTTCTTGGTTGTGTCTGCATCCTTATCTCAACTTCTATACTGTGAATAGTCATAATTAAGAGTTTTGAGCAGATATGAAGGTTTTGACTTGTCTCCTTTAGTTGCTCATGGACTTTTATATATTTAGAGTTTGATTTCTTTCAAACAATTATATATTTAGAGTTAGCACATATCTTTTGTTAGAGAAAGATTCATATAAGAATGTCTTGTTAATTATGTTGTTGCATTTCTCCATGTGAAAATGTCTTGCCCATTCTACTGTCTTGATGTTTCTAATGACCCAATTGCATGTTGGATCAATCAAATTAGTAGACTTTCTCATATTTTATCTAAATACATGCCCATTTCAATAGGTTTTGACCCTAAGAAAGAAGGATTTTTGAGAGTTTTATTTGAAGGTTTTGACCTTTGATCAAATTCAATGAATCATTCAGCTTCATCATTGCATTTGCTGGTATTCTTGTACTTGCACAACACCATACACAAATACCAACCCAAGCTGTCTCCATTCATCTACATTCGACGAATAAGAAGTATTAGGACTAGTTATTCGACATGAAAAGAGTGATGAATTTCAAATTGTAGACACCACAGATAAAGAACCTTAAGGCTTGGAATATTAATTAACAGTATCAGCATTGAGCTTCAATTTAGAAGCTATCCAAAAGCTCCCTATTAGCAAACAATGAAATCCAATTTTATCTCTGCAAGAATCATATGTGGCAAATAATGGATGGGCTTGTCAGAGCCAAAAGCTCTCTAGTAGTGTTACCAAACAAGCCCTCAGTGTATCACTGAAAAAGAGAAGCATAAATAGATATAGACAAATTACCTGAGTTTGATGGTGGAGGTTTCAACAAAAAGAAGGTTTCAGAGAATACCAAGGTTTGGACTGTGTACAGTGAAACGGTGTCCCTTCATGTCTCATATAATGGGAATAGTGCAAAATAACAAAATATGCTCCTTTTAGGCTTCAACAAAATTAAATGTAGAATAAAAAAACCTTCAATACCCAATCCATTGAGAGACATGAAGGGTCTTACCAAAATGAAACCGTTTCTCAGTTTATTGAACAGATATAAAAAGAGGCAGTGTCCTCTTCTTCCACCAAAGCCTCTTCACTAAATTCCTTCTTATTGTTCAGATTCCAACTCTTCCTGGTAATTTCTCTATTTATAATTACTTTGTATTTGATGTTGATTTAACTCATCTCCTTATCTTTTATTTCCATCACACAAATAATAAATTCTTTGCTGGTTTTTAGGTTTATTAACATTGTTGATTAATTCAAAAGGAGCATATTATGGACAGGATTAGCAATTTACCTGACCTTCTCCTCTCTCACATCCTCTCATTGCTCCCTACAAAGCTTGCTGCATCCACTTGTGTTCTGTCAAAAAGGTGGCAATTTCTTTGGACTATGATCCATAGACTTGACTTGGACTGTGACTCTCAATTTATGTTATCAAAATTTGAGGAGGGTCAAATTGTTATGAGATTTGTCAATTTTGTGAACAGATTTTTCACTCTTCGTGATAAAGATTTATGCTTAAAAATGTTTAGCCTCAAATATGTAGCTCCATATTGCAGCTCAAAACATGTGGATTCATGGATTCTTGCTGCCGTGTCATCTGGTGTTGAAGAATTAGATCTTCATATCATTTCTAATGAGTTGTTTCTCTTTCGGTGTAGTGTTTTCTCATGCATAACTTTGGTTGTACTGAAGCTCATTAGAGAAGTCCTTATTGATGCTCCGCCGTCCTCTATTCATTTTCCGAGCCTTAAGATTCTGTATCTACTTGATGTTCAATTTGAAAATCACAACTCTTTTAACAACCTCTTCTCCGGATGCCCTGTTCTTGATAACTTGTTGATTTATGAACAAATGCCTTTAGGTGAGTTCTGTGATTTTGTGATTTCCTCATCTACATTGAGACGTTTAGTTGTTGAGTCATATTGTGCGTCAGAACCTATCCGGCTTTCAGTTGATGCCCCTTCCCTTAAGTATTTAAACCTTCATCTGGTTGCATCAAAAGACATTTATTTGACGAACCTACACAATTTGGTAGAAGCAAGACTTCATTAAAAATGTGCAGATGGTGATTTCTCTGACAGTCAATTTCTAAGTATGGTTGAAGGTGCATTTGTGGCCTTATATAATGTTCGAGTTTTAGAACTTACGATGTATACAATTATGGTAAGAGCATTTGTCTAATAGCATTTAATACTTGAAGAATCCCAATTCTTTGTTATACAATTTTGATTGACTATTTTTTCTGTATTTCTTTGGACAGGCTTTACGTGATGCTTCTTTTGAAGGTTTCCCCAAATTTCATAACGTAGTCGAGTTGATACTTGGAGGTTTTTGTTGTTCATGGAGAATGCTACTCTCTTTAGTTCAAAAGCTTCCCTTTTTACAACATCTTACCATTTTGCGTCAAAGTTGTTCATTTGATTGCAGCGCCTATCTTGGTTCTGAATCATGGGCTGAACTATATGTGTCAAATTGTTTGTCACATCTTAAAACCCTGCGTTTCAATGCGATAGACTACTTGTTTAATGACATATACCTCACCGGTGATCAAATGGAGTTTTTGACAAATGTGCTTAAGAATTCAAAAGTTTTGGACAGCGTGTTAGTCTTCGTATCAGATTCAAATAAGGAAAAAATGGAAGCTTGTAAGCAGCAGATAGTTTCCTTGGAAAGGGCATCAAAGAAATGTCAACTTAAATTTAACCTGTGAGTTCAATGATAGTTTTGTGTCTCAATTGTTTTCTTTATCTTTCTTTAATGAATTGTCATTGAGAGTTTTGAGCAGATGTAGTTGAGTTATGCTTGAAACCTGGTCTTTTCAAACTTTATGATTTGTTGAGCAAATTTAATGTGCTTGTTATATTCATTTCACTATCCAGCTTATCTGCTTGTTAGGTTTTTTTCCCCTCTTCTGGGTCTTAGAGTAATGTGATTACTAAGTTGCCTGATCATTTCTTCATCCAAATTGAAGTTTTGTTTTGAGAATAACAAAAGCAAACACACTTGTTCAATATCAGGTTCAAGCAAACATCAAAACCAATCAATTAAATTTGTTCATAATGTTAATCCGAAGTCCAAGCATGATAAGTGAGAATCTCAATCGCGTTCTTAAATAAAGAATCATAGAAGCAACTAGAAGTCATGCCCCCTAGGGGGTGGCGCAATAGTCAAGACACACATCTCTACGCATGAGGGTCGTGGGTTCAAATCTCATTGCATCGGGTGGGGTGGGATTTTGGGTTAAAAGGGGAGAGCTACCCTCTGTTGTGTAGCTCAACTTACGAAAAAAAAAAATAGAAGTCATGTATCAACATGGGTTAAGCTGTTATATGACTAAAGTTTGAGGCACAACCTTTTGGTACCTCTTAATTAGGAAGCAATTAGAACTCATGTATCATGTTGGTTTCTAGACTTGCATCAATGTTGATTATGAATTGGAAGCAATGGATTGAGTTCAAGCACATGCATATTTGAACAAGAAACTCACATGCAATAGATTGACTAGGAAAAAGTAAGAAATGGGAAAACATAATTACAGTGGTCATAAGAACCAAAAACCGAAACTCAAACAGCTCTGAATGATCACATACTTAATTTTCTGCTCGGGTCTGGTAACTGAATCGACGTTCAGAGAATGAGGCTCAGTACGTACCCAAGTATACAATGGTCTGTTCATAAGACTTTTTACTCTGAACTCTTCTAGGGACAAGCAGCTCTTGGCAAGGTTGAAGCAACTTGACTTACCTAGGTTTAAGTGACCACCTATAAAGCATATGCTTTTCATATTATAAAGGTACGGACATATGTTTGCAATGAATTCATCCGAGATGGGATGAAATTCATTACACTCGATTTCAAGACATGTCAAAGAGGGATGTTCAGTTAACAAGGCGATTGACCCAGAAACATTAATATACTGCTCACACCGAGAGATTCGTAGCTTCTTTAACGGGATCTTCGCTTTCACAATTGACTTGATAAGGTCATGGTATAGCAAATCTCTCTGTCTTAACCTCAAAAAACCCGATTCTTTCTCATACGTTATTTCACATTTCAGCCTAGGACACACTTGAGAACCATACGGCCCTGGACAGTATACTTTGCAATAAAGTTTTTCCAAATGGCGGCTATGAGCTAACACATAACCAATTCCACGAAGTGATATTTTAGGCAATCCATCAGCTTTGACAACTCTCAAAAACTTACACTTTGAGGACAAAGCAACAAACGAGTGATCAGAAAGTAAAGTAAAGCCAGAGATGTCGATCTCTTCCAACCGAGGAAGGGAAGCAGCCAAGATCTCAATCCCGCGATCAGACACTAGAGGTAGAGGCTTATGCTTCTTATAATAAGTACCAATGTTGAGCACCTTCAGGCTTGTCATCGAGGTTGCTATGGCGGATAAGGTATCATCGTCTAGGTAATAAGAGTTAGGGCAGTGCAGATACTTGAGATTCTTCGCAGCTAATCCCAATTCCTTCCAACCATTAGTTGGAATCTGATCCCATCTGCAGCGTAACTCGAAGACTAGAGTTTTGAGATTGATTAATCCAAAAGTTGCTAATTCAAACATAGTCTCATTTAGAGTTGCAGGATCCATTCCCATAATAATGATTTTGGTGATGTTTTTGAATCTTCCAAGAAGACGAGGGAGGTTTTTGCGTTTTTGGGAATATATTGTGATCACACAATGACAGACATTGGAGATTGAAAGAAAGTGCTTACAAACCAAAGAAATTGAAGGCAAGTCTGTGCCTTGGAGCTTACGGAATATCAGTTCCCAACAATCATCTGGCAAAATCGAGACTCCTTGTAATTCTTTTCCCATCTCTCTCAATTGTTTACTGTTCAAGCAACACAAATATTACATTTAACTATGCAATTTATGATGAATTCAAAGCAAAACATCCGCAATCAACAGGAAAAAATTGTTTACCTGATCGTGAGTGACAGAGTGAGTGTTTTCAGAAAAGATCATGCATGGCCTCTACGAATTGGGTGCAACAGGGCTCATGCTAACTATTAGGGTTTGTTGCATTCATGGTAAATTGGTTGCTAAGTATAATGAATTTAAGCTCTTTTATAAGGTGTTGCTTGGAGTATAAGTTGTTGTGTTGGGCTTATTACTCATATTGGGTTTACTCTTTAGTTTTTTGGGCCTTGAATGGAGGCAAAAGTTAGCACTAAATGAACAAGTAAAAAACATTTAAAATTTTAAATATCAAATTGCATTACCAAAATTCAGATAAAGGCGCATAAATGGATTTAATTATTGGCATTCTAAGTTGCATTACAAAATTCGAAGGTGCCTTCCGCGGTGATGTTTCAATTATAACTCTCAGATCAGATTTCGAGTTTGCTGTTGAATCTGATGACAGACTCGAGAATGGCGAGAGGTGGTCACTCAGATTCCAGTGCCTTTTAGTTTGATTTTTCAAAATGTTTTGGTAGTATCGAGTTTTTGTTTGCAAAATTGATTAGCGAACAAAGTGGACCCACGAGCAAGTTAGGTCATTGTCAGGCTTATCTGCATGGATTGATCTTAAAGCCCAACTTTATTTAGAAAGTTTTTTATTTTTCTTGAAGAAGTCTCTAATTAGTCTTTGCAACCACTTGTGTTCTGTCAAAAAGGTTGCAATTTCTTTGGCCTATGGTTCACAATCTTGACTTGAAGTGTGACACTTCTCTATTAAATAAAGATCGGGAGGCTCGTACTGCCAAGATTTTTGTCAATTTTGTGGACAGATTTTTCACTTTGCGCGACAAAGCATTGTGCATTAAAAGGTTTCGCATCCTATTCTTTTACCCTGGCAGCTTAACCCATGTTGATTCATGGGTTCTTGCTGTTGTGTCACGCAACGTTGAAGAACTTGATCTCGTCTTCACCTTCAGGGATCATTTTAGGTTTCCTCGTAGTATTTTTACTTGCAGGACTTCAGTGGTACTAAAACTAAGTAATGGTATTATCATCGATGCTGCTCGGTCTTCCATTCATCTTCCAAGACTTAAGGTTTTGTATCTCATTCGGGTTGAATATGAAAATCATCACTCTTTTGACAATCTTATCTCTGCCTGCCCTGTTCTAGAGGAACTTGTCTTGGAAGATCAAAAGAGTATACAATCAAGTAGTGGTAATGTGATTACCTCACATTCATTGAGGGTTTTGCGTATAGTTCAAAACTGTTTTCCACCTATCTTTCTCTGGATGGATGCTCCTTCTCCTGAGCATCTTCATCTCCAACTATTAACGGAATACGGATCATGCATTTATCTTAAGAACACTTGACAATTTGATTCAAGCAAAAGTTGAGTTCTATTTTGTCGATGACAAAATTGTGCATATGGTTGAATATTCTCTTAAAGCCCTGTACAAAAGTTGAGTTTTTTTCCTTACTAGCTTTTTTCCTGTGTATATATTGCTTACCATGAGAATTGTTTCTCCTTT
>JAYMSZ010002105.1:0-12642 GCA_036897665.1 Pelargonium citronellum
GTACCTAGTTATTATGTTTGTACTAAAGCATTCACCATGAACTTCACCATGAACTTCATTTCACATTCGCCGTAGGGTATACACTACTCAGTCATGAAGTTCATGGAAGTTATATCATAAGCTTTCGATTTTCAAGGTTAAGTGTTTACTGAGTTGAAGAGTTTTTCTATTTGCTGAAAAAAAAATCTTTTTTGATGAATGATTTTCACTGGAGTATTGTTTTCAATTATGATGTGAAAAGATTCTGATTGTTTCATTTCTTGTTTATGAGTGTGTGCTTCTGGCCCTTTTCTGAATCAGCTTATTTTGAAGAACCACCTGTTATAAATCCATTTGTTGTGTCGAAGTGTCTAGAAAGATTCAATTTTATTTTTCGTGGTATTCTTGAGATATACTCAACAGCCAATTTATTTTCTCCACCAATCTACCAGTACTAAGCAACAAAAGTGTGGGAAAAGGGGAAAAAAATGCTTGTCTTTCAAAGTGCCTTGAATGGTTTGATGCTTTCTCATTTTCCAATTCTAATTTAAATTGCATGAGCTGCAGCAATGCAGTACTGTTGTGATCAATATCAGAAATTATTAGGAATAAAACTCAAAAGGGAAAATGTCTGCCGGCATTTGTCGGTCATAAGATTTCAGATTACTAAAAGATCAAGAATGTATTTAAACAAATTTGAATCTCCATTTTAATATATTGTTGCTTCTGTTGGCAAAGTGATATACCGTACCAACACTAGTGATGTTTAAGTTTGTTTCATTTCAGCTTTTCATTTTCTCACATTTTTACATATAAACAAGTGTTCTCTGGAAATTGTATCCAGGGACAAAAGAAAAATGGACAAGGTTTGTGAAGAGCTTGATGAAGCTAAAGCTGAGATTGAGAAGCTGAAGTCAGAAAACAGGAGGAAAGAAGAATTATATGAGAGTCTGAAGAAATCCCAGAATGAACAGCTCGTTAAAATCAAAGAAGCAAACTTGAAATTCGAGAAACTAGCTCAAGAACTGATAGAAAAGGAGGGGGAAATCTCTGTCACAAAGCACATGTGTGAAGATCTCAAATGCAGTTTGAATGAGAAAGAGTCCATTGTCAAACATCTGAAAGCTGCAAATGATAAGCTTCGAGGTGATTGTGATGAGAAGTCCAGAAAGTGGGAAGAAGAAAACAGAGTGCTGGTATTGGCTTTAGACAAGGCAAAAGAAAAGAACATGGATCATGAGCAGAAGATTTATGCATTCAAAGAAGAGATTGAAGGGCTTAAAGGGCTTCTAGCAGTTTCACAGAAGAAGTGTTCAGATGCAGAGAAAAGAACCAAGGCGGCAAAGGAACTTAGAGAAGGAGACCATACACTACTAGATCTAGAGGAGGAAAACAGGAAGATTGAAAATCAGCTAAAATGGAAAAAGGAGCAGTTCAAACATTTGGAAGAGGCACATGAAAGACTTCGGGAACGGTTCAAAACAAGTGAGAAAGAATGGGAGATGGAGAAATTTACACTGATTGATGAGATAAGTTCACTGCAGACACGCTTAGATTCACAAACTAGAATCTCAGAAGATCTTCAGAAGCGGTTGGAGATGTGCCACCAAGCTTTAGCTCATGAAGAAAGCCGGAGAAAGCATTTGGAAGTCCAAGTTTCTGAATTTCAAACTCGCTTTGAAAATGCTTTTGCCGAGTGCCAGGATGCAGAAGACGGGGTTGATTGCTTTACTGGTCGAAGAGAAGAAGAAATTGGGACTCTTAGGAATACATTGGGCAAAAAAGAAATGCTTTATAAGGAAATGGAGTATCAGATGCAGAAACTAGAGCAAGAAAATCAGGAGTTGTTGAAATCCATAAAAGAACTCCATGAAGCTCAGATTCATGAATCAGGCTCTAAATCTTCTCTTTCAAAGCTTCGCATAAAGCTCAAAGCTGTGGAACAAAAATACCGGGATTGCTGTAATGATCGTAAAACTAAGGAAGCTGAATGGAGCTTGCAACTAAAAGAAGTTTTGAGGGACTTAAATGACAGTAAGTCCGAGCTAGAGAGTAAAGATAAATCCATAGAGGAGTTGATGTCGGAGTTGGCAGGTTGCCGTTCTCTAATTACACGGTTGAAGAAGCTGCAGACTGAGGAGTCTGAACGGAGCTCCCAACTTGAGAAAATGCGGAAGGACTTCAATGACTGTAGGTCTGAGTTAGAGAGTAAAGATACAGCCATAGGTGAACTAATGGCAGAGTTGGAAGGTTGCCATTCTCTTATTACGCAGTTGAAGTTGCAGATTGGGGAGTCTGAATGGAGCTCACAACTGGAAAGCATGAGAAAGGACTTGAATGACTGTAAGTCTGAGTTAGAGATCAAAGATAGAGCTGTAAAGGAGCTAATGGCAGAGTTAGAAGGTTGCCATTCTCTAAGCACGCAATTAAAGTTGCAGACTGAAGAGAGCTCGCAACTGGAGAAAATGAGGAAGGAATTGAATGACTGTAAGTCTGAGTTAGAGAGTAAAGATAGAGCCATGGAGGAGCTGATGACGGAGTTGGAGGGTTGCCAGTCTCTAACTATACAGTTGAAGAAGATGCAGACCGAGGAGTCTCAATGGATCTCACAGCTGGAGAAAATGAGGAAGGACTTCAATGACTGTAAGTCAGAATTAGAGTGTAAAGATAGAGCCATAGAGGAGCTGATGGGGGAGTTGGAGGGTTGCCATTCTCTAACTACACAGTTGAAGAAGTTGCAGACCGAGGAGTCTCAATGGAGCTCACAGCTGGAGAAAATGAGGAAGGACTTCAACAACTGTAAGTCCGAGTTAAAGTGTAAGGATACAGCCATAGAGGAGCTGATGGTAGAGTTGGAAAATTATCATTCTCTGATGACGAAGTTGAGGTTGCAGAATGATGACTCAAGCTCTCAACTGGAAAAAATGAGGAGGGACTTCAATGCCTGCAGGTCTGAGTTAGACAGTAAGGATAGAGCCATTGAGGAGCTAACAGTGGCGTTAAAGTTGCAAGTTCAGGAGCCTGAATGGAGCTCGCGGCTGGAGAAAATGAAGAAGGACCTCAATGAGTGTAGGTCTGAGTTAAAGAGTAAAGAGAGAGACATAGAAGATCTGTTAACGGAGTTGGGAGATTGCCATTCTCAGCGAGAAAAAATGGTGAGTGACTTCAACGACTGTAAATCCGAGATAGCGTGTAAAGATAAGGTCACAGAGGAGCTGATGTTGCAGAATGAGGAGACATCTGTGATGTTGATGATATTAAAATCTGTGATTTCCGATGCTCAATTGAAGCTTGTTAATGAGGAAAACGAGAGGGAGCTGCTCGAGAAAGAGAAAGACGAGAAGGTGAAAGCTCTACTGATGAGAATTGAAACTTTGATAGAGCAGCAGTTTGTGATGCAAAAAGAGCTCGGAAGGTATAAAACTATGCTTTCTGAAGCATCCGGTGCCTTAGAAAGAGCAAATTCTGAGCTGGGACAAAAAATATGTGAAGGAAATGAAATCGAATTTGAATTGCAGATATGGAAGTCTTTTGCTGAGCGTTTGAAAGTTAATCTTGAAGAGATCTATGAAATGCGCAAGGAACTTGAAGATTCTCTTCTCGAGCAAGTGGAATTTGAAGAAGCCTTTAAGCAAGAGAAAAATAGCCTTATCCTCGAGCTGGCTGAGAAAAATACAAGAATAGATTCTCTACAGAAACAAATCGTAGCACTCAATCAAGAGCTAAAAACAAGAGAAACAGAAGCTGCTAGTTCTGCAAGAGCGGAAACAGAAACGTCCTCCGAGAACAAGATGATCTTAGAGGATCTTCGGAAACAGCTTGGACTGCTGGAGCAGGAGAAGAACCAGAGGATAGATGATCTCACACACCTCGTGACATCATTGGAAGAGAAACACAAAAGCTCATTAGCATCTTTTTCTGCACAGCTTTCCGAGAAGCAGGCGAAGATTAATTTGGTGAGCGAATCATGGGAGAAAATCGCTTCTGCTGAGATTTTGTCAGTGCTTGAAGTGGAAGAGAAGAAGCTGATGATTGTTGAACTCGAAGATGAAATCCAAAACATACAGCAGAAACTGGAATTGCAGGACAAATCATTGTATGCAACAAAACAGCAAGCGCTGGAGATAGAATCTGAACTGGAAGCGAAACAATCAGAAATGGAAAGATTAACTCGTGAAATCAATGAGCTCAAGAGTGAAAAACAAAACTTGGTTGACAACAACAACTACTTGTTGTCCAAACAAGAAAGTTTATGCTGCTTTCTCGGGGAGATTGATGACAAGATTGACAATCTTGCCCTCGAAGATGTGCATTTGATGGAAACGCTGGGAAGGATGGTGCAATCTTTCGATACCAATGAAGCTGAAGAGGTTGATTTGAAGAGAAGCGCCGGACTTTTTGGCTCCACGAAAGAGAACATTACTTCTCCTCGAACAAAGACATTTGAGGGCACTCCTAATGGAAGATCGCCATTTAGAGAGGTAAACATTTAGCTTTTGTAATGTGATATCTTTCTTTGCAATGCATGCATGTTTTAGAAAAATGCTGCTATGCAATGTGAAATCTGGCTTGTAATTGACATATTTATTTGTGTCTACGTTTGTGAGTGACAACTAACGAGTTGCGACATCTTTTGGTTCATTTTTTTCATCAGAAGACCAATGTTTTTGGTTGGCTTGTAGAGTAGGTTTGATTCAGCTGTTTAAGTTTACGAATCTGGCAGATTTATTATTTATGGATCATCTGTTTTTTTTCCCTCTCTTGTGTTGTTTGGTTCTTGAATCTGCCAGTTGATTTTCCATTCTATTTTGAATGGAATTAATTATCATTTTGGTCCCCAATTAATTAAGATTTCACTATGATACTTTATCTAATTTTATGCCAATACGTTCTCCCAATTTTTTTAAAAAATGATCAAAATAAACAAAAGAATTATATTCATTACACAGTCAATATTGACGTGATATTTCATTATTTATTTTTCAGTTATTGCTAATTGTTTAATTATTTTATGTTATGTTTATTGTTAATGTCACATCAGTTTAACTAACAGAAAAATTAATGGTACCTACTACCTAGCATCAAAAGCCATATTAGTTGTTTTTTCAATTATTAAGAGGCCTTATTAACAGGAATTTAGTTTAAGTGGCAAAATAGTTATATCCTAATAATTAAAGGACCAAAATGATATTTATCCTTTTGAATGTGGATAAGAGCAAATATTTGTTGGATGTGACTTCTGCAGGATTGATCAGTACTTGGTTTTGTATAGAGAAGAAAGCTATTGGCAACATCCACATGTAAATAATGACGTGTTTTATCATAATGAATCATGATTATTGAAATGCAATAATCAAAAAATGAACAATGATTACGCATGTTTTCTTAATAGACTTGATAATTTGTACATACGTGTTGTGTTCTTATTGTGTTGAAAATTAATTGTGCGCTACACAATTCAATATAACAAGTTTGATAATCATGTTTAATAAATGAACATAAACTTGACACATTTATGAACACAAACACGTCATATTTAACATAATAACTAAAGCGGTCGTGCTGACACGAACATGACCCAACACATTTTGAACGATAACCAACACGTTTGATATTAATTTACAAATATATCTTTGAGTGTGTGTGTCGTGTGTGTTACAAAACGACTAATTAATCATAATGAGTAAGCTCTAACACAATGCGATTACAAAATTTGTGAACCCATACACAATAATTTTATGTCGTGAATACTACATGAATTATCAACTCAAAAATGAATAAACAATTGCAACATTTTTTCCTCAAGAGTATTGCTCTAAATTTTTTCTTTCTTTCTTTAGTTTCTTTGAAATCCAATTTACTCTGTAGAAGAAGATTCAAATTTTAGGGGTTCGAATTTAATTTATTGAAGGGACAAGTATATGATAAATAAAAAAATTAATTAATTAATTAAAATAAATTGATAGTCTATTTTAATAAAAATATATAAAAAAATTGATAGTCCAAACGAAACGCCGCGTGGCTATCAAATAGTGGCATATCTGGAAAAGAAAAGAAAGAAATGGGACCCACAAGCTCCTTTCTCTCTCTCCGCTATATCCACAGAATATACAAACGAACAGAACAGTGTAACAAAAACCAACACGAAGCTCCAAATTTTGAAATTTACAGCTTCGTTTCGTTTCGTTTCGGAGATGATTGTGATGCTGATGCTGATGCTGATGAGGTACCTCTTCAGTTTACATTATGTTCTTCTTCTTTTTTTCTTTTGCAATTTATGGATAATTTTTGTTTATTTAATTTCCAGTTCACGAGGTTGACTCGGATTTTCTTCATCGATTGACTATTTTTTTGCTATTTTTTGTTCGTTTTATCGATTAAATTATGGTTTTTGGTTTCATTGAACTGTCCAGTGATTGAATTGCCTTGGTTGTGTATTAAACTGTGATTTTCTGTAAGCAGGTGTTAGGATTTAGTAGCATTTTTGTCTGCGTTTGGTTCAAGGAGATGGCTCTTGCTGGTTCCTTGCAGTTGTCTCGTGATTTGGGGCTTTGCAGGAGTCAGTGTTACAATAAAAAATTTAAGGTACTAAAATTTTGCTTCATAATTCTCTTTTTTGGTGGAGAATGGTTTGTTCTTCTTTTTTGTCCTGAAATTTATTGTGTGGTTTAATTTTAGAGCTCAGTAGCAGGAAGAGGGCAGCTTCATTTGTTAAGTTGCGGTCTTTGCTCGCGTAATTTGGTATGGCTGTTTTTTTTAGTTACTTATTGCTGATGTTAGTGTTTTTCTGTTGTTGTGAATATAAGCGGTGAATGTGTAATTGAGAACTAAGAAAATGCATGTAGGTGAGTGAGAGTCAAACTAGTATGTCAAATGGTCATTAACTTTACATTGAAACCAAGAACAAACTAGCTCTGTTATGGTGTTGAACTTTACTCCAATCCAAGAGTCTAAGCTTTTATATATGGAAGACCCAGCTAGTACATCAAGAAGTCATTAACTTCACTTCCTTCTATGTGGATACTTCAACACCTACTATTCACTTTGGGTATCAGTATTATCATTCTCTTAAGTTTTAAGTTTTAACTGTCAATAAAGTTGTTGTTTACCTAATAAAATTGTTTGAAAATTGATTTGAGGTCCTACATTTGTTGAAGGCTTAATGACCTGCCAATGAGTCTATTTTCTTCTTCAGTTGTACTATTTCTTATGGACATTAGGAATGGTTATATATGCTGGTAATTAGTCAGGACTCCTTTACTTTCCTGTATGCTTATAGTTTGATTACACTGTAAAATAATTACTAAGTTTAGGATATATTTTTTACTTTTATATTACAGTTTCAACGACGGGATTTGTTAGGTTTTCATCTTGCAGACATTGCATACAGGCCAATACGTTCCATACCCTACAAATACAATGGTATTAGGTGTCATTCTTCTATGGTACCAGTCAAGACATTAGGATTTGCTAATCTGAAAACTGCTGCTGTGGAGCTTGTGCGGTAATTTTTCTTAGATCATCTAAAACACACCCACAGGCAAACATTTGAACTTATGACTATTTTCTTGAGTTCGTTTCCAAAGTTAGATATGAATAATGATGCTATGTGCACTACTATGTCAATTATGGAGCTTTACTTTAGGCCCTTTACTTCATTGATAAAGAAGAGGGTACCAGTGCTTAAATTCAGTATTTTCATGGGCTTGAATAGCTAAACCACTTAGCTTGGAAGAAGAATGGCCTACTTTTACTTTAACATATGCTGCTGCTTTTTTCATTTCCTTTTCGAAAATTATGTGCTATGCAAAATTAACTGCACATGCTGTTAGTACTTAGTAGAAGTGGGATCCCGTGGCACATCCTGTAACTAATTTAACGCTTGTCAAAAGGGGTATATGATATATTTATATAATAACAATATTTATGATGGAGTTGTAACTGCTGCTGCCTGTGCCTGATGGAACTTTTTTTTCATGTGAACATAGTATGATGCCAAAGGACAGGGATTTAATGTGTTGAGTTTAATAATTATTTGTTCGTGTAGCAGTGATTTTCTTTCATCTCTACTTGATATATGGGTTTAGCGAAGTTGAAGTCCAGAAGCTAGTAGAAAATGACTGAACAAAACTATAAATTTTTTATCGTGATTCATTGTTGATGCCACCTAATGCTTTGTGCTCACTTTTCATAAGCAGTCCTTATATATTTATTTATTTTAACTGTACTTTTGAAATGTGTTTTATGCAGGTCATTAAATGCTGTACAAGTTGGTGGTCCTCTACATAAATTGGTTCCAGCAGTGGGTCTTATACTTTTTACTATATGGGGCCTTGGACCTCTTTTGCGACTGAGCAGAAATCTACTACTCCGTGTACATGATGTTTTTGTCCTTGTGTTATTATGTACAACAGTGCCTTCTAAACCACTCTGCATTGGTTTGATCCTTGATTCTATCCATTGGCATTTATTAAAATTTTGTTGCCTTGCAGAAGAGTGAAAGCAGTTGGAAAAGAAGTAGTACACATTATGTTCTGACCTCTTATATTCAACCTTTGCTGCTATGGACTGGGGCTATGCTCATATGCAGGTGTAATTGTCATGGCATTGCTGAAATTCCTAATTTTGAGTGTTTTTTTTCTTCTTCACAAATTTATAACCTATTTCTTGCTAGCCCAGTACATTGATCATTGATATGTTTCATGCAGAGCATTAGATCCTGTAGTCTTACCTTCAGAAGCTAGTCAAGTCGTAAAGCAACGGTTCTTGAATTTTATTGGGTCATTGTCAACTGTTCTCACTTTTGCATATTGTTTGTCAAGGTGAGATTTTATTTTCTCCTCATCTTGGTCTTGGGAGTGTATGCTAAGGTTGCCACTAAATCTGGTTTGCTGCTTTTGGTCTTTTTGGACTTTGTTGCAAGCATTTGGCATATTCCTCATTTCCTTTCAATAGATTGGTGGCTTGTCAAATTACTAGTTTGCATTTGTACCACGGTCCATAATTCAGTGCTGCTTCATGTGACTGAAAAATCCAATTATTTTCACCAGTGTACAGTATCTGGATTATATGATGTTGTGCTCTTTAAACTGCTTCATTAAGAACTGAAAGTGGTTAAATATTTACTTGCAGTGTGATTCAACAGTCGCAGAAATATTTCACGGAGTCTGATGACTCAAATGATACGGGAAAGGTATGTATTGATTCTAGCACCCAATGAATGCACTTGTTTTGTTAATCTATAACAGCTGTATACTTTTTAGTAGTATACTTCTAGTTCTAGTAATGGAGACATGACGAACCAACTTCTGAGATCAATTGGGGTTCCAATTACAAGGCTACCAGCAAATTGATTCATTTTTCTCTGAATCACCCCTTAAGTTGTTCGGGTTGCACTACTAGTAGACATCTACTGATTAGAGCAACCATTTTTGTCATCCATTATTCTGTATTAAATAGAAGAGGTGAACAGATAGTCGTATGCATTATTGTGCCAAATCTAAACAACCAAACTTATAAATAACTACAGTAAATAGAAACATCTCAGCTAATTTTACCACAACTAGAGTCTAATTTATAGAGCTAGATGTGAAATTGATATATTTTAAAGTTACTTTGTTAAGAACATTAGGGTGACCCTAAAAGTTTTTTTTCTTTTCAGTTCCTTCCATTTGATATCCGATTTTTCTGGTTGGAAAAGCTAAAATGCATGACAATTGTTTTAAATACCATATATGTTACATCCTTAACAACGAAAAGTGTACTGCATTGGCCAGATGGGTTACAACTTTGCAGGGAAAGCTGTGAACTATGCAGTATGGGTAGCTGCTTTTTCGTTGTTCATGGAATTGTTAGGCTTCTCTACCCAAAAATGGCTCACTGCTGGAGGTCTTGGGACACTGATGCTGACTATTGCTGGTCGTGAGGTGAAATTATGTGACCTTAACTTCTAGCTTTTGGTTCTATTGGACTTGAGTTATTTCAGAGCTTGACTTTATGCTTCGCTGTATCTAGATATTAATAAATTTTCTATCAAGTGCGGTGATTCATACTACCCAGCCCTTCATTGTGAATGACTGGATCCAAACAAAGATTCAAGGCTATGATGTTTCTGGTTTTGTCGAGGTTGGTATTTGAACGTTTTAGCGAAAGATGGCTGCTTATTATGTGTTCTGAATTGATTTATACTACAATTTACTTTCTGTAAAGTAATATACACCAACTAATTTTCATTTCCGAGATACTCATATTTTTTATCATTTGCAGCATGTAGGATGGTGGTCACCAACAATTGTAAGAGGTGAAGATGGAGAGGCTGTTCACATTCCTAATCACAAGTTCACAGTGAACATCGTGAGAAATCTCAGTCAAAAATCCCACTGGCGTATTAAAACCCGTCTAGCAATTAGTCACTTGGATGTCCATAAGATCAATGTGAGGAGTACTCTAGAATCTAGTTCATCCACTATCTAAGAAATTGTAGTTGCATTTGTGCAATTGCCTTAAAAATTATTTCCCGTTATAAGCTGTTGCTGTGTTTCTATACAGAATATCGTTGTTGACATGCGCAAAGTCTTGGCTAAAAAACCTCAAATTGAGCAGCAGAGGTTGCATAGAAGAGTATTTCTGGAACAGATTGATCCAGAAAATCAGGCTCTTGTGGTTAGTGGTTTATACTTAAATTTTGAAATTGGGTATTTTCTTTCTTTTCCCGTCAAACTCCTGCTGCATTTGTGGGCCGATCTTTAAAAAATTATTGTACAACATCTGGGTCCAGATTCCAGAATCCAGACTAAGCAAGCCATTTTCTTCTTGGTATACAGTATACACTTTGGTATTCGTGTTTAATATACCAACTAGCTTGTACATACACATTTTACAAATTGATTAGAAATACAATGTTTGTAAAAGAATAAGGTTGAGACCCATCAAGTTTCCTTCATGGATCTACAAGTGTGTTTTATATGCAGAAGAGAAAGACGGAAATGAACAAATCAGTGAGCCAGGCTTTGAGTATAGCTTAAAAAATATGTGCCAAAACAGTTCTTTGAAACCATTAACTTCTGAAGATGAAGCAAAAAAATTGTCTCCTTGTTCTTACTACTTGTCTACTTGTCTACTTGATTACTGGTATCAGCTCTACTTCTTTTTACTTCCTATAAAATTTCCAGATTCTAATATCCTGCTTCGTGAAGACCCCACATCATGAAGAGTATCTCTGCGTCCAGGTAAGAGGACTTCCACAATTTCTTTAAGACCATTGGCTTGAGGTTAACATGCTATGCCACCATATGGCTAGATAGAAAATTGAGCCTTGGTTTAAAGTCGGCAAGCAGCCCTAAGAAATTTGTGAACACGTAGCTTATATATGATGATCTTCGGATGGTACTTGAAAGAACCTTATCTACAAGGTTTCAAATATAATGATTAAGTAAATGTGATTTGTGAAGGATGAATTATATCTGATTCTAGTTACTGTTTGCTCTTCCAAGTTTAGCGAGACATGTCAGTCCTCGTTTCTTTATGTAAGATGTTGTAGCTTGTTGTAATATAACAAAAATGTCAGTTGACTAGTAGTATGACAATTTAACGGATTTCTAGGTCCAGCTGTGAAGGTTATAGAGATTCCAAGCCTATTGCATTTGTCTACTTTGTTGCAAGCATAATCTGCATAACTCTGCGAAGCTTTTGGGTTTATTATAAGTTTCTTAGGTCATTATTCTTGTCATAATCTGCATACTTTGTTGACTCATTTCCAATACAATGCTGTTTGGCACGACAGGAGGCTGTACTGTTGGATCTGTTGAGAGTCATCAGTCTTCATCGTGCACGGCTTGCCACTCCTATTAGAACTGTGCAAAAACGATATAGCGACCCCGACGACTTGGAAAATGTACCTTTTGCAGAGTCCATCTACAATCGCAGTGAAGCTGCATCTGACCGTCCCCTGCTGCTGATTGAGCCATCTTACAGAATAAACAATGAAGACAAAGCAAAAACTTCAACTCGCACAACAGGTGTACAAGACGGGAAGTCCACTGCACATTCTTCGCATGACAACAAGACAGAGACTAAGGTGGGAGAAAAGTTGGATCTCAAGAGTGATGAAGTCTCGGGTTCTGGTAGTACGAAGGATCCCGCGGCTGCAGCAGCATCTATATCTAATTCAAAGGTCGGTGAAAAAGGAACAACAAAACCAGCATCAAAGCCTGTCCCGGAGACGAATTTGAACGCTGCAGAAATGTCAAATTCTGGCTCCAGAGCATTAAACTCGGATCCTGAACAATCTAAGAAGACCGAAACTAGTGCTGACAAAGCTAATGGAACTCCGGTGACCCCCCAAATGAAACAGGATGGTGAGAGGTTGCCGGTTGTGCAGCCACCAATAACACGAGAAGAAAATATAGTACTTGATGTCGCTCTTGAGGGCGCAAAGCGAACGCTGCCCATTGGGGAAGAAGAGGTAACTCCAGCAGAAGAAAAGGAACTGGCTGCACATGGGAGCAAAAATGGCTCAACAACAGCTGAGAAGGATAAGAAGGATGGTCAGGTTTCAGCAATTCCCGGTGCATCCAGTGATCAATGAGACCATATAGGCTGATTGTGATGTAGATGTCATGGTTCTGCACTTCTCATTGCTAGGTAAGTTCTGTATGCTACAAT
>JAYMSZ010002106.1:0-12638 GCA_036897665.1 Pelargonium citronellum
TCGTGACATATGATGTATTATAATAAGTTTTTACAACTTGTTAGTGTATAATTCATCAACGTTTGTAAACTAAAAGTCATAAATATATTTTTTATTCCCTTAAATCGATAAATGTATATAATTATATTATAACATTGAAACATATCCATTATCTACCCTAAACATTTTCATTAGTTATACCAAATACAAGGAAAAATACATGTAAATAGAATACATGTGTGAATCCTCCTCCTAAATATAATACCATGTTTATCACATGCTACAATATTCACTATTTACTTTTTACCTGTTAAAGTTGATAATCGCCATCGAATGAGTCGCCATGAGTGAATGAGCTCTAATCGCTCAAACAAAAAGTCAGACTTTTTGTTTGCGTGTTTAGCAAGTATCTCAAAGAAACAACTTTGGAGTCTTTTTGTTTTACGATGTTTTTTTTATTTTTAAGCAAGCGATACCTTTTATAATTTAACATACTCATAGGTAAATAAAAGTACAAAAAAGGACTCTCGAACCTTCAACATAAACAGGATGATGGATTAGAGATCCATGCAGACAGGGAAAAACTACTACAAAAAGAGCTATCGAAACAAAGAATTAAAGAGAAACTAAAACTCTGAATTCGAAGCAAAGTGTCGTTGAAGCTAGGAAAGAGATGTCGGAAGAGTTAAAAAGTATCTCAAAAGGTTCATCTCGTACATTCGGTAATAGGATACAACTAAGTGGTGGATAAAGGGGACAAGCTAATGGTAGTCATGCCCACCCTTGATAATAAACAATGAGAGTAAGTATTTAACGACGGTTGATGTAAATAACTTTTACAATATTAGTGTACCAAATTACACCATAAGTTATTTGGTTTAGACAGAGTTATGACACCTCATTAAAAGTCTGAATTCATCAAGTCGCTTCGTAACCTACAAATTTATTGAAACATATATAACCCTTATCCTAATAACCACAAAATTACAAAAGTGTCCAAACTATATCTGAAAACAATAATAAGAAAAATTAAAACAACGTCTAAAACATTTAAAAATAACCTGAAACGACGTACTCCAAACACGTAAAACATGTGACTCAATTTTTTCTCTACTATTATTTCTCTATCTAAACTCTTTATACTATTACTTTTCCCTACTTTCACTTGCATCAAATGGGGCTATTTTGAGGGGCATTGAAACATGAAGAAGTAGTTCAAAATGGTTACCTTAAAATCCCAATGTCTCCAATTAGAGGGACACATTAATAAACCCAAGGACTTGCCAAGTAGCCATCATCACTATTGCTCCATATTGATAAAGAAAACAAAACCCTAGCTAGTCCCCAACATGATCATCACCATTTGTGTTTCTTTGTTTTTGTGTTTTAAGTTGTGCTCCACCACATTTTTAGTACCAATATGTGTTACTCTTGAGTTGGATTTGCATTTGCAAGGATAGGATTTGAAAGGTGTTGCTCTCTAGATGCTAACCCTAATCATCATCATCAATCTATCCCCATATTTTTCTACAATGACGGCCATGGTGTTGGACCTTGTGTGGTCCCTATCTCTCCAAATTTTTGTGTCACCTTCCACAACATTGCATGATACGTAATCCAACCTTGTTGTGCCCTTTAATGCCTTTAATGGATCTATGATTATACTATAGAAACGATCTACGACATGTTATTTGATAAAAAGTAGTTGTCATTTGATAGTAAATGACCAAAATACCCTTGCTACCTTTTCTCGCATAAACATAGAGAGGGAACTTAATTAGTCGGAATTGCTCCGATTAAGTTCCTCTAACACTAAAGTTATTAGTAATTGAACTGCGACATTATCATGGGAGTTGAATAGTGAAAGAAGGTAGTATAATCGATAGTCATGCTAGCATATGCATGAGTCAAATGTATTAGAGTTTCGATGTGTAATTTTTTATTGTGTTAAGATTGTTGAGTCTTAGTAGTGTTATGTCGTTATGTTTAGGGGCGGACCCACTCAATGGGTTAACTATGGGGTTAGCTAACCCCACATTAAAAAAATTAATTTTTTTTAGTTATGCATTCTTGAAAAATTAATATACATATTATTGCTAATTGACCCCATATTTTAAAGTAATTACAGTGGTAAAAAGAAATCTGAGCCCGTATTTTGAAATTTCTGAATCTGCCATTGGTCATGTTTTAGTTATAACTTATCAAAACTAATCAATCACGAGTTGTTGTTGTTGTTGTTGTTGTTGCCCTATGGAATCCCAACACTTTAATCTTGCATTCTAAAATTTATGGGTTTTAGAGTTAAAAAGGAACAATGTTGAAGTGGAGCTAGGTTTGGGAAATGAGGGAATATTCCAAGGCACCAACATGGTGACTTGCCAACCTCTATAACCAAAAGAGGTAAATTGATATTTATCAAAAAAAAAAGAGGTAAATTGATTGAGGGAAAATAGTATAGAATTGTTATGTTAGCTCACAACTGTTTTTTTTAATTATATTATAAGAAACTAATATTTAAATAGTTGGTCAAGAACATACATATATAATTGATTAATTCAAACAATGCCTTTGGGATTCCAACCTTTGAATGCTTCCTTGAGACTCAATAGGCATAAATACTCAATTACATTTTTGTAGCTTATCCAATTCTATAGCTAATGTAATTACTCACAACCATATAACATTTTCATATATAAATAATGCATATAAAATGTTTTGAAATAGATTCATCTTAATATCATTTTTGTGTTGAGATATATTGTGGCTTACGTCATATAACTTTATGTTATAAGTAATCATTTAAAAATCAGATTGAGTGAGTTCATCCAATAAAGACTATCGTAATGTATTATTCTAATTTTACTAAATTAATTTTATAGACAAATTTTAAAACGACGAGTGAAAATAAATATGACCAATCAAGAAATGAATCAGTCGAACGAGTAATGTTGTCAACCATTTGTCGAACTGAACCCTAAACTAAAATGATAAAGAAAAAGGCTATGACATGTTACTTACAAGTGGTGGGTCCTTGGATGGTTTAAGCAAGGAGAGAGGAAAATGGAGGAAGAGGTGTGTGAGTAGTGACTAGGTTTTGGGGTCCATTATAGTTGCTTCTTGTTCCACTTTTTGTTGCCTTTTATGTGCTCCAACCTTACCACTTTGTCTCTCATCTCATCTCATTTCTCAGTCAATTTAATACTAGTTAATGTCAACAACCAATTGTTAAAAAGATGATGGGTAGTTCAAGACTCATGTCCATTTCTTTGATCATATTCATGTTTTAGATATTGGTTTGCTTTGGTCTAAAATAATATTCATTTTGCTATATTGGGTTTGTATTGCTCAACTTTATCTTAATTATTGTATACTTTAGATGACATGTCGTATAAAAAAATCAAGAAATCGATAAAAGTATGTCAAATTTATATTTACCCTCTCGCTAAGTAATGCATCCCTTCAAACAGACTTCAACCTGATGGCATATGTCTGAAAAATTAGTTAGACGAAGATATTTCATTCAGGTTCACAAGCTCTTAAACGAGCGACTGCAAGATGAGTAAATGAATGCACCAACATCTTCAACCAAATTAACACCAATTAAGTTGAATCAAGAACCAATCAAGACCATCCTCTTTTTTCCAATTGAATTTGAAATGTATTTTAAGTCCAAAGCTCACATGTTAGGCTTGATAAACATGCAAGCTGTTTAGTAGACAAACTCATGACTTCCCATGAAAATGGTCAATATGCCCAAAGCTTTGTTTCTCTTCTTTTTGGTCAAAAGAAGCTCTCAATCTCATTCTTTTGCAGAGAGCACCAAAACCTGAAGAAGAAGAAGCCACAACTAGTCCCTAAAGACAAAGCAAGTATCTCAATTCTCAACCACTATATTAAAATATTATTTAGGAAAAAATAACTACTCAAGTATATGCTAAGCAAATAAAGTAAAAAAAAAACCTTCAAAACCTAATAGAATATTACTTCTCTTAGGCTTCAAGTCAAAGACTAAACACTTCAAAAGCTAATGTTGAATCATTAGCTCACATATACATATACAAATACATATATATGTATTTGTATATGTTTGTCTTTAGTTCCATTTAGCAGAAACTCTTGTTTCTTAATAAAAAACATGCGCATGCCTTTACATGTTAACAACAAAATTATCAGTTAAACACTGTCAACTTTGGATTCCACAATCCATCATTCATGGAAGCTTAAGTAAAAATATTCAAAATCTGAGGTAGGGCCATGTTCCTGTGAACAGAATATTACTGAGGTCTTTTAAGTATATTTTAATATTTCCACGTGTGAATTGTGGAGTCTGATGTTGAAAAGTAAGTAACTGGAGCACTTTGTGAACGAGAGAAGACGTAAAAAGCTGAAGAGAATAACACAAAAGGGTACTGCGTGTTGGCTGAACGGCCTTTCACCCAACTTGAACGGACGCGCATCTCATCAAACTCAAACTGAAGTCCGTTGTTTCTAGTATTTAGTTGTAATTAAGTTTCTTATTAGTACTTTAACTATATATTTTCTAGTATACATACAATGTAATGAGTAAAGCATTAATTGCTAAAATTAAAAGAGTCAAAAGCTAGAGAGAACAAAACACACGGACCAGTGACTAAGCAGTCAGATCTCAGTTTGTGTGAGAACGTTCTAAAAGATCATAGTAGATCGGTTTCTAGAGTTGGGGCTTTCTTGTCCTCAGAGGTGTTTAAAAATTCAATAACAAAAATTGCCTAACCATGTATGGGGTGAGATTTATGGGTTTAACGGAAGAGTTTACAACTAACTCGGGTGGCGCTCCCACTAGAGGGTGAGAAACATAGGTCTTTGTAAACTTGTTGTCCGTCGCTTATCAAAAAAGAAAAATGTTAATATATTTGTGTTCTTGATTATTGTCTTTTTTATTCGCATATTCCATTGACGATCCTAGGATAACTCGCCTACTCTATACCGCTAGCTAGTTCATACATGTGGAGAAAAAACAGATGTAGCTTTCATGATAAGGTTTTGATTCAAGCAACAAACAGAAGTTTATGGTACTTGACATTTAAGTGTCTTACATTGCAATATTTAGTTCTAAATAGGGCTTGAAAAGTTTGTACCATATACTGATATAAGCAAAAAAAACATGACAGAATAAGGAAATGTGACGCAAATGGCAAAAGGCGAAAAGGCGAAAAAAGTGAAGTGAATACCTCAAAATGGCTATCTATGAGGATTCCTCCAAGAAAAGGCCTCAGTGTATCAATAATTGGGTGGATGTATATCCCCAGTGGAAATCAACAAATGTATCATCTTTTCCGCAACCAACGACAAGCCCCAACTCCTTTCTTGATTCTCTGTCTGATCCCCACCACGCTTGAATCACAAAGCATAATTAAGCTCGGATAATCCCAAATCCTACTTGTGATCCTCTCGAGTCGTTGGCTCATTGAGAGCATTTCTGAATCTGCAAAAACAATGAGTGAATGTGAAGTTCACAAACAAGGTTTTCTTGAACAAATTGAATGATCATTGAGTACCAAGAAACCTAGTTTCTCACCTTCTGTCCACGAGCCGTGCCTTCAAAATTCAATATGCTCTTCGTGGAAGCTTCCGTCTTTTCCTTCTGTTGAATTAGCTCTAGCATAAAGCAGCTAGCTGTTTCTGTCGAAAACAGAGAAAATAAGATAATAGCAGCAACATAGACTATAAGGGTATTTTCAAGGTCTAAATGCCCTGCGAGTTTAGGGTCTATGGCAAAAGATCACATTGCACCATATATAATTACTAACAAAACCAAGTGCAAAATCTTCTAATGCAAGATGAGCAAGATATATACTGATCAATATCAGCTTCCAATACTATTGTCTTTGTTCGACAGTAAAGTTGGGTTCAACGGGTTTTTGTATCGAGTTGAGGATCTCAAGTTCAGTTCCAAATCGATTGCTTCCTCCTCGACTGGTACTTGGTGTACACAGAGTAGGTTTAAGCCTATTTTATGGCATTGTCCATAGGAACCTCCTAGGCGAATGCATGTCTTTAAATGCATGCTACATACATTGATGTCACGAATCTACAACATGCTCATTGTTTGTCTATAAATACTCCTTGTTAATCTACAACATTTCTAGTTTTTATGTACAACTAGTTCAATTTTTGTCTATAACATGATCACTATGGTTCATGCCCACTCTCACTGTCAGCACATGCAATTTAGCATGCACTTAGACTTGATTTCTCTTGTCTATAATCTGTTTTTGAAACCTATACTTCCATGAGAAAATGGCTACACTAACTTGAATATCACCAACCAGGAAAAATGAAGAGCACCTACCCAACAATTGCAATGACAAAATGGATAAGTGTTTGTGCAGAGATTTTGTCCTAACGAGCTGCAAATACGAAAGACACTCAATTACTGTAACTGTCATTTGTAGTAAAGACTAAGCCTGTTGTTTAGATAAGATATAGTGTCAAGAGAAACCGAAAAATGACGATGAAACGAAGAACATCCTTAGATGCGGGATTGAAATTTAAATCAAAACCCAAAATAGAAGTTTAAGACTTCATGTAACAAAAGATTTTCAGGTGATCCATGAGTACAACAAGATTTAAAAACCTATGTGTTTTGTTTGTGTATATGTTGTAATGGTTATAACAAGTCTATGCAATAAACAAGAACCCGAGAAATGCCAGAGAACTAGTTATGATTATGAAATGTTGCAACTCTTTAGATGCTTGCAAGCCTAATCGCATAGAATCAAGTATATACAAAGCTGAGATCGAATGTGATGATCAGAACTCTATTAGAATCGCATACCTGCAAAAGAGGTTGAGCCGCTACAACGTCAAGCCAAAAGTCTTTCTGATACATTCCAAAAACCCGGGAGAAAGGAGCAACAAAAGCTGTCCTGAACCGAACAAAATTAGGAAAATGTAAGAAAATATGAGTCCACGAAAAGAGATACCAGACATTTCATCGGGAAATTTTTGTTCCATCGAGTTACTACCTGTGACCTGTCCTCGAGGATCAAATGTTATCTTCTCCGCACCTCATAATATTCTGAGAAAACTATGGAGAGTTCCTGTTCCTGCGAGTACTCGCCTATGGCATCTCTTTTAGCCTTTAGGCTCCTTCAAGCATCCGAGTGCATGTTTCAACTTGATCTAACAAGTAAGCTTGAACTCACGACCCAATTCGGGTTGTGGAGACTCTATATTGTCTCAAGATCTTCTCACGACTTTATAAGAACTACAAAACATAAATACCAAGGTATTACCAACCCAAGCGCCCGATCATTTCGCAGCCTCCATATGATCACAGAAGAAAAAGACTCTTCACAATTTGGTGGCTTTGTGAAATGGGAACATTTTAAAAAAATTGGAACCAACAGTTCATCAACAAAACAGAAAATTACAGTACTTGTCAGAAATATCAGTGAAATTAGACAATCAGGATGAAAATAAAGCAACACCAGGGAACAATACAGTACATACATACAAACAGAGTGAAATAGAATTACAAATACATACCAATCTTTGTCACAATCTGTGTCTTGATCTCAGCTCAGAAGCTTGGATTGTGGGTTTTGGAGCAGTTAGGGTTGTCAGAACTTCAAACTGATGTTAACCCTTAATGGGTTTAAAAAAAAATTCTAAAACCCAGAAACAGAATCATTAGAATATGGCATGAAGCAGATTACAAAAGAAAAGCTTGAAAAATAAAACCCAAAAGTCAGAATATAAGGATTGTTTCAACCTGATTGATAAGCAGGATCAATTATAGGTTGACATTTGGTGAATCAGAACAATTTACAATTTTCTTTTATAGGTTTGTGTGATTGATGTTTTGGGTATCTTGGTCGAATTTAGGGAAGAGAATAATTTTGAATAGAATTGGCAATTCGTGTGTACTCGTGGTGCTAAACACGCATGCACGTGTAACATGGTAACTAAATTAATCGTTTATAAACGAGACAATTAATACATTTTACTTCATAAGCAACACATATGACATAACATTATGCAACATGTTTGATACATTATTTAAATTAATAAGCAATTGTACCTTAAAAGAACTTGTGTTTGTCAGAACATGACCAATTAACAATGTGTTTTAGAAGTAACACAATTACAAAATGTGTGCCACTAAACAGAGGCATTGGTAATTTGATGTCATTTTGAATGATAGGTTGCTTAACATGCAAGTCAAAGGTTTGAAATGTTTCCTACACAAAAATAATCTCATCCTTGTGGCCTATCTTTTCATAGGTGATCTTTAATTAACCTTCTCCCTGGCAAATATAAGCAAGTATAATCACAAGCAGAAACTTTAATCTTATAAAAGACAGTGGCTCTATAGAGATTCACTAACACAATATTACTACTCAAATATCAAAAAGAGAAAACACAAGATGTACTGTCCAACCAGTTCATTCAAAAATTTAACACTTCATCAGCTAAAATCCATTTATATGTAAGATTTCAGAATCCCAAATTGCCACAATTCTTGGATACCACCGTTGTTGCGTCGTGCTGTGGTCAGCAAATTTCTGATGAAGAGCAAAATATAGCTGCAAAGTCCCTGTCAAACAGAATAGCAGATTTTTATATCACAGACAGAATATACAGGAGAACCAGGTGCTTTACAGCTTTAAAACATAACAATTATCAGTGCATCACAAGTTTTTCATGTAGTTATACACATAAGAGAAGATTTAGCAAACCAAAAGTTATGTGGGTTAAACACAACATGACAAATATAAGCATGGACATTTGCATTACATGACCCATCAGAAAAATCATTTCATAACAATATTAGAAAATGTTGGAGTTGTATACCTCACAAGTCTTTGTTCTTCGATGGGCATTAAAGGATTCAGAGCTCAAAATGAACGCCTTGGCTTATTCTCTGCCGGAGAGACACGGATTTGTCTTCCATCCAAGTCCTGCACCATACAAGTTCAATCAAAACAATAAAACAAACATGCCTAGTTGATATTCCAATCAAAATGCTAATGGTCGTCGATTCCCAACAATGAAGCAACGACAGTTAACTCATAGCTCTACCGACTTTCAAATGAACCGCATAAATTCTAAATCCCCAAATGGACTTCAACAAAGTCAAGTTTCGAAATATTTTTAAGTAATGCCAATACTTTTGACGTCGAACCTAATAGTCATCCCTCATCAGGAATTCAAAATTTCAAATAGTAAGTACACTTGTAGCAGGAAGACATATTATATTAACCAAAAATATAGGTGCAGGATAGTTAGATACTTACAGCACCATCCAAGGAATCAATGGCACTGCTGACTTCTTCAGGAGAACCGTAAGTAACAAATCCGAATCCCCTTGATCTACCACTGTCACGGTCATAAATAACCTTGGCCTCCAGAACATTTCCTTGCTCACTAAACAAAGATTCAAGCGCAGCATCATCGACACCCCAAGAAAGATTGCTCACATGAACTTTGTTGGGGGAATCACCACCACCACCACCTCTTGGTCCTCTGGACTCGTAACCATCTCCTCTAGGTGCTCTGTTCTCGTAACCACCTCCTCTAGGTGCTCTGGACTCATAACCACCTCCTCTCCCAAAGTTACTTTCCCTCTTTGGTGGAGGAGGCCCATGGTTTACCCTCAATGCTCTGCCATCAAGTTCCTGCCAAATGCCATAAAAAATAGCTCAGTTGCAGTTACCCAATCTCAAAAACAGCATACACGTAATAAGTATGCAACTAGTAATTCAGGTACATGTCAATCCAAGGTCAAATATTACATATAGATACAGCCTTCAGAAAAATCAAATAGCAAGTACGCCTAAAAAGTGTGTGTATGTGTCATGTTGAAGGTCGGTTACGAACACAGCATGTTAAATTAAATGAATTGGGTTGACTCGACACAACCTAAAATGTTTTGGACGACAAAACCAACACTCTTGGCACAACAATCCACAACATGATTAAATATCACAACTTTAACCTATCTGAATTAACTATGATAACTAACTAGGGTATTTTTTGTTAATTTACAATTATAACCTCTATGTGTGTGTATTGGGCACAATTAATTAACAGTGGGTGCATTTTTGGGCTCAAAACAAACACAAAACAATTATGCTCTACCAAAAACTGTTTCTTGTTTTGTAAAAGAAGCCAGACCCAGATTATATTATTGGATAAAACTAGTGAAGCAAGATTTTGAACAAACACACTTCAAAACCAGTTTAAATTTCAGAAACTGAACAATGGCACATTAAAGTTCAAACCTTTACATGCAACAACAACAATAAAACACAACCAGCCATTAAGAACAAAACGATAACACATCTCAAAACAAAACAAACAAGCCATCACCACTTACATATCCATTGAACTGCTGTGCAGCAGCTTCAACCTCCTCAACGGTCGACATAGTCACAAACCCAAATCCCCTGCTTCTTCCCGTTTCCCTGTCATAAATAACCTAACAAAACAACAAAACCACAACACATTAAACCCAAAACCCACAAAGACCCATCAAACCAAACACAAAACCCATATCAAAAACACCAAAATACCTCAACCATCTCGACGTTCCCGGCGCTCTCGAACAACCCAGCAAGCTGGGCACTGTCAGCGGTAAACGGAAGATTACCCACAAACAGCTTCAGGTCCGGCGAGAAATTGGGCTCATCTCCGTCGCTCGCGAAGTCGCCCTCCTGGTCCAGCTCCGACGAAACCGCGACGTGCCTCACGAACCGCGACGACGCGGAGGGTCGCGAAAACAGCTGCGAAGAGAGATTCGAGATGGGTTTGGCGTGAAACTTGACGGAGAAGGAAGATGTGGAGTTGCAGAGGAGTTGGGTTTTGGGGGTTAGGGTTGGGAGAGCGAGGAAGGAGGAGGCGGTTGCAGAGGCAGACATTTTTGGGATAAGGTTATTGAGGAAGTTGTTGAAGAAGAAGAGATTGTGAGAAATGAAGAGATAAGGAAGCTTATATAATGAAAAAAAAACTGTAAAAGCCCTAAGAAGATATTTTTTTTCTTTTAGGGGTTTTTGGGGTTTTAGAAATATCTTTGGTGTAAAGACAAATATGCCCCTGTTGTTTTGCTTAATTGGAAATTTAGTTGTTATTTTCTTGTTATTAGAAATATATAAATTTATCTCTTATCAGAACTCCAAAAGTTAAGGATAATTTGCTAGTTGCTACCTAAGCCATAGAACAATATGAGTTCAGTAATGGGAGGGGAAATGTACCATTTTAGGCTCCTACTATGTTATTTTGTATTAAATAGATTTGATTCATAGTCAAATTAATTAGAATGATATTACAATGTTTATTTAAATATACTTTTTTTTTGTTTATGTGACCTACGTGACGTTTAAGTTAACTTTTGTTATGAATGATAACATTTCAAAACAAAATTATGTAGTTGAGAAAACAAACTATGCCCAAACATTTTCGGTTAGTTTTTGGTCAGTTTCCCAGACATTTGGTTCAATCTAATATTGGACGACGCACACCCCTATTTATTTGTATTTAAAGTTTACTTTAGTCAGCATTTTAAAAATCAATATGAATGTTGAATTAATTAAGCGACTATGTCATCAAGTTAATAAGCTTGGACGAAAACATAATTTGACTAGTCAAACCGATCAAAATTGTTATTAATCGTAATAAATACTCGAGTTTTATAAAGTTGTTAGGCCAATTTTGCAGTTAAAGCCTTGACCAATACAATTGAACCACTAGTTCAGTTTAGACATGCCAATTAGAGTTGTGGCAAAAGCAAAGAAACTCGTGTGTTCGTATTTCGGCACTAATAGACAAAACTTGATATAACTAACGAGAAATTGTCAGATAAAAACGCTTAGATTTTTTAACCGGTCTGTTTAAACCGTCGGATATCGCCCGTTCTTTACTCAATGGTATAAAATGAGTTAGAAAAATAGCCAAAATAAGACAAGTTGGGCGAAGTGGTGGATTAGAGATTTTGCATTTGAAGCAGATATGTTTTGAAAGGCCAATGTAGAAGGCACGTAGCTCTATAAACAGCTTTGTGTGTGTGTGATGGAGACCATTGCAAATTGGGTACCAAAAACACTACAAACAAACAAAACAACAGCCATTTTTATTGCCTTTGGCTAAGATATTTTTACTGACATTTTGTATTGTGGATAACAATAGCACCAACAGACAACTGGCTTTGGCCAACATAAAGATGGGCTCTTCTTCTACACATTCACGTGTTCTCTGACACCCAGCACTGTACAATTGGTAACACGTCACATATACAAATTTATTTTGCGTGTTTAGACTCACGCATTATCTAATTATGTCGCGTAATTACTTTGTCGGATGTCTCTAAAATGTCCAATTTGCACATTTAAAGGCATAATTGTATATTAATCCTAATAACATGGCAAACGTGTTGGAGGCATGTCGTGCTGAAAAATTGTTAGCGTGTCATATTCGTGGGACGTGTAATATCAACATTCAACACAACAAGCACGCATGAATAAGCTCTAGGTCAAAAAAGTTACTATAACAACCCATCAACAAGCACATGATCCACAACTTAGCCATTTACTAGCATGCTTAGCTTCCTAGGAGCAAGGAATGATACTAATTCATCAACAACAAGCACAAGATTCACAACCAAGCCATTTATTACCATG
>JAYMSZ010002107.1:0-12638 GCA_036897665.1 Pelargonium citronellum
AAGAATTTTCTAGATAAATTGACAACTTATATGGGCCTAATACCAATTTGACTTAGCCCAAAGCCTAAAGCCCAAAATTTAAGGTTTAAAGCCCAAATCAAGTTTACTTTCAACATTTGGTTGGCTCATCAAGACGGAACGACATGCGAGACTCATCTTATTGGAAGACACTATGGTCATCCAAGATTCAAGCGAAAGTCAAACATTTCTTTTGGAGGGCCCGTCGGGTTGATGCCAGTGATGGGCTGCCTCATTTCTCATTAGGTTGACATCTTTCCTCTGTGTCCCTAGTCCCTACTGTTGGTCTCATTTTGAATCGGTCTCTCATTCCATCCTCCATTGTTCCTTCGCTTCGAGCTGTTGGAGACGCTTTGGCCTTGGCGGTGTTTGGGAAGCCTCAAGTAACGTCAGCAAATGGCTGACGCTGTTAATAGAAAGGACAGACGCGGAGTTACTCGTCAAAGTGCTATAAGTAGGTTGAAGCATTTGGAAGTTTAGGAATGGCGATGTGTGGGCGAATAAGTAGGGCGAAGTGGATGATTTAATCTCGATGGATCTCTTTGTGCTCCATTTCTGGCGTCAAGCTCGTGCTAATTCTGAAATGGCTAGATCAACTCAGTATCAGCCGACTCTATGCTCTCCGCCACGGTCCCAACAATGTCTTGAAGCTTAACACCAATGGTGCTTTGTTTGAACCTCACGGTAGGTCAGGGGGTGGCTGGTTGGTACGCGATCGTAATGGGAGATGCTGGGGTGGTAGGATAGGTTGGTTAGTCTCAATGGAACCCCGAATGACAAAATTTATGACAATTAGAGAAGCTCTCAGTTAGGTTATGGAGTGGGGTTTGAGTACATCATAAGCGATTCGGATGCAAATTAAACCAAGTCATTTCGGCTTTATAGACTAGGGGGTGGATTCTAGTGTCTTTGATCTTATTGTTAGTGATGTTCGTTCTCTTTGTTCTCAATTCTCTATAGTAAAATTTTTATTTATTAGGTGGTTTGTGAATTAGGTGGCTCATTGTATTGCAAGATCGACGATTATGTGTTAATTCTTTACGGGTGATTTGGAGAGTATTAATAATTTGTTATTGGATGACTTGAGTGAATAAAAGATTTGCTTTTTGTCATAATTGACCCTCCTACTATTTTTAAAATCATTCATGCATTTTGTGAATGCATGACAATTTACGATTTTCTCACAAAATGCATGAATGAAATTGTGTTTTGGGGTGCTGGTGACGATAGTATGTAGTTGGAATACCATTCACGATTTTAAAAAAATAGTAGAAGATCAATTGTGATATGAATGTATATTTTAAAAATAGTACAAAGATCAAATGTGATATGAGCGTATAGTTGGAGGGTCAATGATAACTTTAACAGAAAAAACTAAATGGAAAGAAAAATTAAACTAGGTACTAATGTAATACCAAAAAAGATAGGTGAGTTCAAAAATAAAAAATAAAAAAACAGGTTGGAGAAAGGAAAAAAAAAAAAAACTGTGTCGTAATTCCGCAAAGGTTTTACATAAATTGAGAGATACAAGTCGTGAACGAAAGTATCGGCAAGAGACTTTGTCACAAAGCCAAAAGGATCAGTTACACGACTTTTTCAAATGAATCCATATATAGACAGTCACAACATTGATCACTTTTGCTCTGTATTCTAAGTCAGTTTTTGTTTCTACAGTTGCCAAAATACTCAAGCTCCATCACATTTCAATTTTAATTTGATAGGTATGCTTTCATTTTCTTCATTTCTATGCCACAAATATTTCTTAATCTCAATACCAATTTATTTGAATGTAAAGATGCAGATACTTGGTGTACTTCTTTGAGACTGGTTAGGGCTTTTTGTTTTCTTCTTCTTTCTCTTATTACAAGTGTTATTCATTTTGCATTCAACAATATGTAACATCAATTGCATTTATGTATAATATTTATAATTTTGTTTGTGTTTGTGTTTGTGTTTGTGGTGAATAGAGATGAGTCTAGAATTTTTGTTATCTTGGGGCAATCAAGAATCAAAATTTCATTGAGTAATAGAGGCAACAACCATCAACGGGGCAAGTGGCTTAATGCGCTTGCTTCTCTTGAGTTCTCATGTTCTAGCCTCGGTTATTACGCTTGCTTATCAAAAAAAATTTGAGTAATAGAGGCAAATATGGAAACTGAGGGCAAGGAGCAAAGAAATCGTATTCACCCTTTATTGAATCTTGATTGAAATCAAAATCCAAAACTCTCTGCAACTATAAGATTAAAATCGACGTAAATAGGATGTTAAACTCCAAGAACTGTGATCCAAACATATAATTAACACCTTGATTCTCAGACCTCGATTTTGGAATTCATTAAAAGTTCAAGCTCTCTTCTTTGTGATGCATCTGTTTATATGTTTATTCTCCACATTACTCTTTGGTTGCTATATGATCAGCCTTTTTATTTGTTTTCAGAGTATCTAGGCAAGACGGATAAGGATTTTAAAGAGCGAAAATGGAAGAGAAACAACCCTTTTCTTCTTTCCAAAAGGTATGATATTCATATTCTTGTTTAGAAGTCGTTTCTTATACTACTAGCTAATCTTCTTTGAGGACTATATATGTATGTTTTGTTTATAAACAATTTGTACTTTTACTGACAACTTTTAAAATTTCAAGATGGAAATAATATGAGTGCATACGCTAGAGTATGAGATTTATGTTACTTCAAAGTTTAATTTGATTGAGTAAAAAGATTGAATATGCTTGTTCATGATAAGAATCTTCATAGCAAGAGCAATTGATTTGCTAACTCAACATAGTCATGTCAACCTTTAAAAATCTTCATGTTTTTTTTATATACATGTATATATTTCAAGTAGTCGTGAAAAATATCAGTAACTCGTTCTTAAACTCTTCTAATAATTAAAGTGATAGTGTGTGACATTAGATGTCTCTCTCCCTCTTAATATGGCTACTTGATGTAGTTTTATTTTAGTTTATGCAATTGAACTTTAATCTTCATTGGTGAATAAGAGTGGACAAACAAAACAGCAAATCAACTTTCTAATGAAAACAAAGTTGGATTAGTTGTGCATTGGAACCATAATATTAGAGCTATTTTCTTCTGATTTGGTTTTTAATTCTAGCAGATATAGTGTTTTGATCAACCTTGCAATCATTTTTGTTGGCTCTTTCATTTATTAGGTTGATCCAGGGGCGCCTGCTTCACTGACATGGCAACGACATTTAAATTCTAGTGCAAATATCCCTATACAGTTCAATATAAAATTTCTAGAGAAATTGAAGTTGGTATGTTACCAACTCGATCTACATGACACTGCTACTCTTCCGTTTCAAGAGTCAATTACAACATTAATCTAATTTAATTTCAGAATTGCCTGACATGCGTAGATTATGTTTTTTTTTTTTTTACTAAGACTTGGAATAAGAGTTTTAACTTTTTTTATAAAAAAAAAAATAGCTATTTTGCAGCTTCTTTTAGTTATAGAAGAAACTAGGATTTTTTTATTTGTTATGTTCTTCGCCCGTTATATTAATAAGAGGTGCATGATTATATCTTACATAATTCTCTGCTTCTTGTAAGATTCCGCTTGGTTTCCGAATATGGCGTAGCAACAAAGAAGAAGAAGAAAGTGGAAGAGTAATATATCTTAACTCAGTCTATATAGATTTTTAGCAGCAACAAAATTTTCTCTAACTTTTCACTATGAATATTCAATTTTTCAGGTACCAGTGTTTGATTTTTTTAGGGATCGTCTCATTACATGTTATCATGGCGTTCCTCTGGGTGGTATTGGGTAGGTTTTCGTTATCATATAGTTACTATGTCAATACACATTATTGTTTTGAGATATCAACCTTTTAAGGCAAAAAATAAAAATTCATGTGTCTTAGAATTCGAATAAACATCAATTTCCGGGCACCGCTGCTGTCCGCTACATTCAAAAGTGTCTGAGATTGAAACATATCGTTTTTTGTTTGTTTGTTTGTTTGTTTAGCATGCTCTTTCAACGCAAAGCACATAATTATCTTGTAGTAACAAAAATCCGTATTTTCTCATCTTTTAGTCCTTTTGCCTGATTTGGCTACCCATTTGTTTAGAGATTCTTAAACTTGAAATTATATATGATTCAGTGCAGGAAGCATCGGAAGAAGTTTCAGAGGCGAGTTTCAACGCTTTCAATTGTTTCCTAGACAATGTGAAGATAGCCCAGTTCTAGCAAATCAATTTTCAGTAAGTGCATATTTTCTTAACTCATATATATTTGTTACCAAATAGGTTCACGTGAAGTTAAAACAAAAAATATAAATGGATAAAATTGTGTAAATTAGTATAACACCAATAATAATAATTGCGTATTTGCGTTATAGTGATGTTGATGGCAGTGAATTCTTCCGATGCAAGTCTACATAGGTCTTGAAGTACACATGTTGACAATTATTTATTTAACAGATTATTTATAATGTTACATCAGCGCCATGTCATCAAAGCTAATAGTCAAACTAACTCTAAACGATATGGACTAAATTGACCCAAGAAGTCGGGGCATTTTAGTTTTCTTAATAGTTCAGATACTAAATTAGTGATTCTTTCTTAAAGTTCACAAGTAGAAAACAATAACTAGTTCCCCAATTTTTTTATAGCTATTTTCAGAAAGTTGAAACGTTTCTTGATGCTCCTATAATTCATGACGTAGGTTTTTGTCAAACGTCCAAACAGCGCAAAACTTGCATCTGTGTTATGTGCAATGAGCCCTGGATCTCCAAGGCAAGCCATTGTATTCTCTAGGACTTGATTTTCTTGTTTTAACATGTAGTCAATGACCATTGATGAGAAACTTTAGTTACCTTAGTTTGCAAATCGTTACGTGCAGAAGAGGTTCAACCGGCATTGACTCTTGGGACTGGAATCTGAATGCAAATAACTGTACTTACCATGCTTTATATCCGAGGTCATGGACAATTTATGAGGGTACGTATTACTTTTAGTAACACTTTGTTCGGTCAAAAGTTTACACTTTATCATGTCATAGACCATTAGGTACGGATCTATGTGAAAGGTTATGGGGGCATTTGCCACCATTGAAAATGTTAGTAATTGCAAATATATCCCAAATTTTAATAAATGTGATAATTCTGCTCCCGGTAATTCTGTTTATACAACCTCTATTTCAAAAAGAATATAGCTTTGCTCTAATATATTTGAACATATACTTAGACATTGATGTTCACAAGCAGGTGGACCAGATGCCGAACTTACAATTGTTTCTCGTCAACTTTCACCCATTATTCCCCACAACTATAAGGAGAGCAGTTTTCCAGTATCAGTTTTTACGTTTACGGTAATAACGAGCACCCGACACTACAAAAAAAAAAATTCGCAATTTCTGTTACAAATCTATGAAATTTTAATCACAAAATGTAATTTGTGACGGAACTATGACATAATATTTTTGTCACTGTTTGGGTTGTCACAAATGGTTGTGACAAAAATATCCGTCACATATTTGTGTTTGTAATGGAAAATATGATTTCTGTCCCAATTTGTGACGGAAAATTTTCTCTCATAGATTTCCGTTACAGATAACAACTTTTTTTGTAGTGCAAGACATTCTATTTGTAAAGAATTGTATATGTGCTATTGTTGTTTCCTAACTGCGTGCTTGCTTTATGTTTATTACTTCAGCTGTCTAATACTGGAAAAACATCCGCAGACGTTACATTGCTATTTACTTGGGCTGTAAGTTACGACGCATTGGATTCTTTTGCTTCTCGTTATGAATTTTCCCGCTACTTATTTTTTTTGAACCATCACATACGCATAATTTTGTTTCTTACCGCTCAGAATTCAGTGGGTGGGCAATCTGCATTATCCGGTCAACACTTCAACTCAAAGATGACGTAAGGACATACCTATTGTACTTTAAGCATCGATTTCTTTAATTCGCATGAGGAAAGTAGAAGAATATTTCGTTACACTTAACAGGCGGCCGGATTGATAATTTGGAACATTACTGAGTTAGTTGGACGAAGTTTCTCCTACAAATAATCTAATATGACGTATATTTTTTATGCAACACAGTACTTTGAATAACTGACAATTGAATTCCTATTATCAGGGCAAAAGATGGAGTTCGTGGAGTACTTTTACACCACTCGTGAGTCATTTGATTGAATAGTGAAAACATTTCTAGTTTATCGATTTCTTAGTTTGATCAAGCTGCTGCGATGTTTAACGTAAAGAACAATGATCTCAGAACCGCAAATGGCCATCCTCCAGTTACTTTTGCTATAGCGGGACAGGAAACAGCTGATGTTCGTGTATCCGAGTGTCCTTTCTTCTTAATATCAGGCAAGTCTCAGGGGTTTACAGCAAAAGACGTCTGGCAAGAAATTAAAAAGGTAAAGAGAACTTTCTCTAGTTAATTTTACATGTTTGTGCATATAAATAAATTTGCTTGATCTATAATTTGGAGAATCGAAATTTGTGAATAATGTTCTGTACTCAAAATTGGTGCTGGCTGATATAACATTATATTATGAGTTATGACCAAATCCAATAGTCGGTTAAGATGATTATTATACTTTCAATTTTATCTCTTGTAGCATGGCACATTTGATAACCTTAACGATGAGACAACCTCAGTTCGGTCTAAACGTGGATCATCTATTGGGGCAGCAGTAGCTGCCACTGTCACCGTTCCTTCAGACTCTGTTCGTACTGTCACATTCTCATTGGCATGGGACTGCCCGGAACTGAGATTTAGTGGAAGAACATACTACAGGTGAACTACCTGATTCAAAGAAGCTGCGAGTAACCGAGATATATTATTTCATTGACAAAATATATCATGATATATAACAGGCGTTATTCAAAATTTTATGGAGCTCAGGGGGATGCAGCAGCAAGTATTGCACGCGACGCTATTCTTGGTAATCTTTACTAGCTTCGTATATAATGCAAAACGTTGTTTCTCCGTGACATGCCTTTGATTATAAATGTTGGTTGTGAGAGCAGAGCATGAATGCTGGGAGTCCCAGATTGATGCATGGCAAAGACCAACCCTTGAAGATAAAAGGCTTCCAGAATGGTGAGATTGATCGGCATTACTTTGAGCACCAATTAGTTCAAAAGCGATAACAATTTATATGTCTTTACTTAGATATGAAATTTTTTATGTATGTTTCCGTTAGTTTAGAAAAATTTCATCATTATCATCGTCAATTATTAGATTGATAATTAAGCTTGTATTAAGCTCGTATAGAGTTAAGTTTTTGTCCCCGACCACTTAAAAACAGTTTTGGATTCATCCCTGATTTCTAAGAACTGAGTTTTTTTGTTTTGTTTCCTTAGGTATCCAACAACTCTATTTAACGAGCTCTATTATCTAAATGCTGGGGGAACAATATGGACAGGTAGACGCTCGCACCCCTCGAGATCTCAGGTTTGAGCCGTTGACCCTGCCGATAAGAAAAAAAAAACTAAATGTCACTTTGTTTTCCCTTTTAATTTCCTTTTGCAGATGGATCACTTCCGCTACAAAATGTAGCAGCTATTGGGGATATAAAGTTTTCCCTTAATAGTTCCATGTCCGATTTTAGAAACACAATTGGTCAGTCCAATCAGAACGACACAGCGGTGGAAGTCCTCGAAAAGATGACAGCGATACTCGAGCAAATAGATGCCCCGGTAATTTCAAAGTCCGCTTTTGGAACTAGCTTGCTGCAAAAGGATGAAGAAAACTTTGGGCACTTCCTCTATCTCGAAGGACTCGAATACCTCATGTGGAACACCTATGATGTCCATTTCTACGCGTCTTTTGCACTCCTCATGTTGTTTCCACAGCTCGAACTTAGCATCCAAAGAGACTTTGCCGCAGCAGTCATGATGCATGATCCGAGTAGAACAAGGACTATGAGCGATGGAAAGTGGGTTCGCAGAAAAGTTCTTGGCGCCGTTCCTCACGACATTGGGCTCAACGACCCTTGGTTCGAAGTAAATGCCTATAACATTCATAACACGGATAGGTGGAAGGACTTGAACTGTAAATTCGTTCTACAAGTTTATCGGGACATGGTTGTGACGGGTAATAAGCAATTTGGAAAAGCTGTTTGGCCCTCGGTTTATACAGCGATAGCATACATGGATCAGTTTGATAAGGACGGGGATGGGATGATCGAGAATGAGGGGTTCCCGGATCAGACATATGACGCGTGGTCTGCTACGGGCGTGAGTGCATATTGTGGCGGGCTTTGGGTGGCGACCTTGCAGGCTGCTTCGGCTATGGCACATGAACTTGGTGATAGTGAATCTTCAAGTTACTTTTGGGTCAAGTATGAGAAGGCCAAAGCTGTATATGACAAATTGTGGAATGGTTCCTACTTTAATTACGACAGTGGTGGTGGCAAATCCGGGACATCTATTCATGCTGATCAATTAGCCGGACAATGGTGAGCAAAAAGTACTATATTTTTCGGCTTTTATTCCATAAGAAACTCAAAACATTGTTGAGGAGTGTCTCGTCACAAATAACTAGCTCGTAGTATTGCCCACAAACACACAACTTATAACCTGAAAAAAGAAATCACGTACGACGTCTAACCAACCTTAAGTTTAGTTATCCAGTTTTGTCAATTAGTTCTAACGAAATATTCACTCTCATCACATGTCTTTCACGTGACCATTAATTGCATATTATTAGTTGACTTTACTATCTTCATATTTTCCTCATTCATCCACTAGTTGTAAGAAAATCTAATTTTTTTTTTCTTTAATTTGAGGGTATGAGATGAAATTTAAGAGTACTGTAAGTAGTGAAGCACTCTATTTATCTTGTATAATTGTGTGTGTACTTAAACTTTTTCTTTCGTATTAAAGTGTTAAGAGAGTTACTAACAGATACAAATATTTTTTGTGCATACATCGGATTTAACTCAAATTCATTTCAATAAAATCTAAGAATTCAAACGGAATAGTTTTCCTCTCTAATACCATGTACTTGTACATGTTCTTCGCATCTCACATCATGATATACTATTTGTTTCGGCTTTGTAGCTTTTACGTACACCATATTTGCTCTGACACTCTGATATCTATATATATTCATGGCATTTCAAAGTTTAGTTACATTATTGTAGGTATGCTAGAGCATGTGGTCTTTCATCAATTGTTGATGAAGATAAAGCGAGAACTGCCCTCGAGAGGATTTACAATTTCAATGTCTTAAAAGTTAAGGGAGGAATGCACGGTGCAGTTAACGGGATGTTGCCGAGTGGAAAAGTTGATGCATCAGCAATCGAGTCTCGGGAAATATGGACTGGAGTGACATATGCTCTCGCGGCTACTATGATTCAAGAGGAAATGATGGAAAGTGCCTTCCACACTGCATTTGGTGTCTACAATACGTCTTGGTCCCATGAAGGCTTAGGGTAAGTTTCTCTTCTTTCTTTACTATGCTAAAATTCTAGAATTTACATTGATTAGATTATGTACGTGTTTACATAAGTATTCAGATCACGTTTGACCTAACCCTTGCATGTAATTTTATTTTACAACTTTTCTCTTATTCTCTCTCTATATATATGTGTGTGTATGTATCTATGCATGTATGTGTATGAATGTATGTATGTATGCATGTGAAATGTGAAATTCTTTTAGAGTAAAAAACCTAAATAGTCTCTTTATTTTTCTCTTAACCTTAGGGAATGATATCTTAGATTTCAGACAATATTGCATTTAACTACACGCGAATGATAAGAAATCATTCTTATTTAAATCTTGAGTCTCACTCTATTTAATAGTAGCCGATCATGTTGCCTTTATTCTAGTAAGTGTATTATAAGGGTTAAAATGACAAGTGCCTCATGTGTGAGCGTGTTGAAACATTAATAATTGCGCTTTACACATCACTTTACTTCTCTAGCTTTTTTATCCTTGTATGCACATACAAAATGATAGCATGATGGGTACTAAAGTTATACTTTCGTGTAAGTTGTCACATAATAAGGGAATACATACAGTGGTGTTCAAATTAAGCTGAATGCACGATAAGTGTAGAAAGAACATTGATTGAGTTATGTTTGAATAGTTGTCCATATCAATTTTCAATGCTCGTACATCTAGACAACTTTTTGCTACGACTTCTTTCGTTGTTTGTTTAGACATTTTCATAGTCCGTCTAAAATATTTTCTTCTATTTGTTGTAGCTCTTCTTTTCAGACGCCAGAAGCGTGGAACGTGGAAGAAGAATATAGAGCTCTTTGCTACATGCGACCATTGGCCATATGGGCAATGCAGTGGGCATTGACAAAGCCTAAGCTCCATAAGATGGAGATGAAGCAAGAAGCTGTGGAAGACCTCTCGTATTTCAGGCAACATGCCGGCTTCTCCAAAGTCGCTCACCTCTTAAAGTGGCATGATGAGAACCTCACTTCTCAAGGTCTCCTAACCATTATATATGAATTGATTTGCAAGAGATTTAGGTATTAATTTGTAACTAATTAGATCATTTCAACCTTGAAATTTATGGCATTTTCATTTCGTGGCTAAATGTGTGTATATTTATCAAAAAAATCTAGCGAGTAGGAAGAGATTAAGGGTCATGTTGAAATAAAGTGTGATATTGTTGTCATGTTTGGTGCAATTGCTACTGCTCAATCCATTACTATCCTTTCTTTGCTGGTGGGTATGTAAAGAACCAATTCAACCCACTTCTTGCCTTGTGCTGGAATTTAATATGGGTGACGGTAGGACTCGAACCCGGATCGATCTCTTGTCACCAATGCTCTGATACTATGTAAAGAACTAAAAGGTTAAGCTGATAGTTGAAGGCTCATTAATAGTTTTATACTCTAACAATGTATGGAGTGATGTTCTACTTCCATGGATCAAAAAGAGCAATTTTTGTTGTAGTCTCCAATGAAAAACTCCAAATAAACGACAGTTTTATAGGAACTAGACTCAGTGAAAAGTCTTGTTTGTCATGTTTGAGAAGAGGAGACATAGTTGTGGTCTTTGGAAATGACAAAGATGGATGCGAAGGTGAGGCCTGTTGGAAAAAGAATAGACTAGAGATGTCCATGCGCAGAGGTTGACGATGCTTAGATAAATGATATCGATCGGTCAATGTCTTGAAATTTTGATGAGCAAATATACATGCTCGGGTCTTTGACCCTTACATTCGTTAAGATATCCTAACAATCTTAAAGAGTTACTACAAACATATAAATGGGGGATAACGTTCCAAAATGGTTCTCTTAGTATTCATTTTGTTCTAAATTGGTATTCAATTTGGTTTTTGTTTCAATTTAATCCTCTTAGTATCAAAACCATTCTAAAATGATCCTCTTACTATTCACTTTGTTCCAAATTGGTCCCCAATTTAGTTTTTGTTTCAATTTAGTCCTCTTACTATCAAGATTATTCCAATTTAGTCCTCTTAGTATCCATTTTATTTTAAATCAGTTTATCTCGTAACTGAAATGTCAAATTATGATGACGTGGAAAATAATTTAATTTCTTAATAAATTAAATAATTTATTTGTTTAACATATGACAATGTCGTGTCAATTGCATAAGTAAGCAGTCACTAATGAATATCTTGCACGTGACACGAAACGACATATTTTTTTCTACAAAATAAGAATCAGGTCGGAAAAATTGCTCATTGTACACTAAAATTTTGAATTTCATCCAATCTGATTTGATTCAAACCCCTTTCGGATCTGATCCAAAATATTCTTTACCAATCCACATACGTGATCCGAAATCTGAATTGTCGCTTTTACTCGTCGATGTAATCACTACGTAAATTTTCATATTATTTAAATTAAACATAATTTAAAAAAAAAAAAATCACGTCGTCATAGTTTGACTCCTCAATTTTGGGATGAATCAATTTGAAACAAAATGTACACTAAGAAAACTAAATTGGAACAATCTTGATACTAAGAGGAATAAATTGAAACAAAAACTAAATTGAGGACCAATTTGGAACAAAATGAATAGTAAGAGGACCATTTTGGAACAATCTAAATACTAATAGGATTAAATTGGAACAAAAATCAAATTAGGGACCAATTTGGAACAAAACGGATACTAAGAGAACAATTTTGAAACATTTTCCTTATTTTTCTTGAAAGGTTTGGGGTTATACCTCACATTTTGAGATCGTTGTTGAATAATATTTGTGTTGGACGTCATCTCTTTAGCGTTGGCAGCATGAAGTTCCTTACGGTTGGTGTCCTCGATGATTATGTAGGTAATGAGTTCTGAGAGGGACATTTGTTTCTGCTTGTGCTTGAGTTGTTGCTTATAGTCATTCCAAAAATTTGACAGTTACTTAATCTAGAGTTTGGCATCAAATTCTTCTTGCAACTCAATATTCTCGTCCTTGAGTTCGTCCAATAGCTTCTGGTACTCTTGAATTTGTGTTTTCATCTCTTTAGTTTCTACCATCTCCCATCGGTAGTAGTTACCAATGACAAACTTTTGTTTCCCGACATCTTCATCTGTGTACTTTGAAATCATTGATTCCCAAATTGTTTTTGCTTCCTTGCATGAAAAGTAGATATCAAAAAGTTCATCGGATAATGTACTTATAATGGTGTGCCTACATACCTTATTCGCATGTAC
>JAYMSZ010002108.1:0-12637 GCA_036897665.1 Pelargonium citronellum
TATTTCCGAATTTTAACATTATTTTATTTCCTATTTATCTTCCGCAATTTAAGATTTTAGTTAAAATCCAAGGGCGTTTCCGGTAATTCACCTGGTTCAAAACTGTTATGATCCATTTCGAAAATTAAGGGAAAATATAAATGTTTTCTCTAATTTTCTTTATTTATCTTAAAATATGAAAAACTTGAGGTATTATAAAGTAATAAACTCCCCCCACAAACAGTCTAGTGTGTGTGTCTGTCCAGTGAGTTTGTAAAGCAATTTTTTTATTATCAGAAACAGATTTGAATATATATTTTTATTTTATATTTTCTGATTATGATGATCATCAGTGGAGTGTACTTTTTATAAATTTCTGTCCTTTTTTATTTCTGGGTTTTATGGAGATGAAGATTATCATCATCATGATGCATTGTTGAAGACATGGCAGAGAGCAGAAGATATAGGTTTTTGAGTTTCTTCATCTTCTTGTAGGCTACTTTAGAATCAAAAGGTTTTGTGGGTATGTTCTGTTTTTGCTCTTCTCTGCGAAACTCATTTTTTTGGTTCCTGGGTTTTCGTGAAATGGCTCTTGCAGAGCTCTAGAGTTGTTTCTGGACAATGGGTTTCTGTTTTACTCTGCGAGACTCAATTTTGGTTTGTGGGTTTTGCGAATCGAGTCTCCAAAAATGTCTCTTGTAGAAATCCGGAGTTGTTTATGCCAAAATGGGTTCCTTAAGTAATTTTGTTTTGAATTGTTGTCAAATGTGAACTGTAATTTGAAATGGTGAAGTTAATTGGAATATGAGTATAGAGTGTTTCCTATTTGGGAGTTAATTTAGTTAATTTTCTTCTTTCTATTTTTATGGAAATTTATTTCTCTTTATCACCAAAAATGTTTTGTATATATGATTTGATTAGTTTTGTGTTTTGTTTGGAAAGAAAGGATTTTTTTAGAGCATGTGATTTAAATGCTCAACTGCACTTTTAAGGTTTTCCTTTGCCAGATTTGGGAAGAAAGTCTGTCCTGTTTTTTCTTCTTCTAGTAGTGTTCTGGCAATCCTCACTGGTCACAGCTTTTATACTCTGACTTCAAATTTTCTTAAATGAATTTCTATTTATGGATTGGAATATGAGAAATGAGAAAGTAGACTTCATTTCATTTATTTTTAAATTTTCTTTTGAAGGTATGTTATGTAGTGTGGAGTGTAGATGCATTTGAGTCTCTTTTTCATGAAATCTGTTGTGTTTTTTGGATCTCTGCAGCCTTTACTGTAGATTTTGCAGGGCTTGTTTTGTTTACTTAATTTCATTTTTGTATTGTTTTGGTCTGTTAAAAGGTGCTTATTTGCCTGTAAAATGATTTTTATCTAGTTATGTTATAGACAATAGGCACTATGGTTTTGTGGTTTTGAGACATGTTTTTGTTTTTCATCTCACTTTTCTTTATAGTAATTGTTGATTCTCTGTTATATGTCATTTGCAGTGTTGTCATAGATATAACTTGTGATGGATTTTTCTGATTCTACGAGGATTGTGTTTAATCGAATCCAGAAACTTGAACCAGAGAATGCTACCAAGATTATTGGGTGCCTTCTCTTGAACGACCACGGCGAGAAAGAAATGATTCGTTTGGCTTCGGCTCCAGATAACTTGATCCACCAAGTAATTTACAGAGCCAAAACTGAGCTGCAACATTTATCCCAGAAACCTGCACCCTCTCCTATCTCACCTTCCATGAACCAGGCACCTGTTTCGGAAATTCCCTTGCAGTTCAGTCCTTTCGTTTCGTCATGGCCTGTTTCGCCTCCTGGAGCTTTTCGGGTTCCATCTCCTTATTGGGACCCCCAGGCTCCTACCAAGCACAACTCTGATTTCATTCCGTTAAGTTATTCGGATTCAATCATCTCTGAACTGCAAAACCAGACCCAGTTCTTGGGCTTAGAGGATCAGTTAGATCCTGTAAACTCTGGGTTCCCGAACGAGTACTTCTACCCGGATGCTGCATTGGGCAATTTGAGTGGAAGAACAGGCCGGAGGTTTTCAAGCCTTTCTGAATTTCCAGTTAAGACATGTCATTACTTCAACAAGGGATTTTGTAAGCATGGAAGTAACTGTAGGTACTTCCATGGACATCCCACTCCAGAGTGCTTCTCTCAGATGCTCAGCCCTAATTCGAATGATGCTTTCAGTGATGATCAGGTTTTTTCACCCGGGTCACTTGAGAAACTGGAGTTGGAAATTACTGAGATTCTAAAATCAAGAAGAGGCAATCCTGTTTCGATCGCTTCTCTGCCTATGATATATTATGAGAAATATGGGAAAATTCTTCAGGCAGAAGGGTATCAAACTGAGAGTCAAAGACATGGAAAAACTGGTTATAGTTTGACAAAGCTTCTTGCACGTTTGAAAAACAGCATTCGGTTAATTGACAGGTACAGTTTTTTAAATATTTCGCACAGAAATTTCCCGATTATATAACAATCTTTCATGTATTTGCACATCACTGATGTATTCTAATGTTTTCAATGCAGACCCCATGGTCAGCATGCTGTAATTTTGGCAGAAGATGCCCCAAAATACATGGAAAACCGGAGTGAGAGAAGTGACCCTGGTCCTATAGTTAGTGGATCACGGCAAATATATCTTACATTTCCAGCTGAGAGCACCTTCACAGAAGACGACGTGTCCAATTATTTCAGGTAATATTGTCATAGAACTCATGAGAAGGAAAGTCCTGGTATATAGAGTTTTCTGATTCTTTTTTCCCTTTTCTGTAGCACCTTTGGTCCGGTTGAAGATGTAAGGATTCCCTGCCAGCAAAAGCGAATGTTTGGCTTTGTAACCTTTGTCAGTTCAGATACTGTGAAGATAATTTTGGCCAAGGGCAATCCTCATTTTGTTTGTGGAGCTCGTGTGCTTGTGAAACCCTACCGGGAAAAATCAAAGCTTATAGACAGGTAGTTTCGTCAATCACTTATCCGCATCTTGTCTTTACTTTTTTCGTTCTGGAGGGGAAAAAGGTTCGGTTATAGTATTACAATGTTAAATTGTGCATGCAGAATGCTGAACATTCTTATATAAGTAAAAGGTTTGGCAGAGCTTTTTTTGTTTCGTTCGTAGTCCTTGTACTGTTGGAATTGATTTTTAATGGCATCTGGTTCACCAGTGTGCTTTTTTCCTTCTACAACTTGGCAGTAGCTAGAATAAACTCAGGAAGGGCTCGTAATGCCTCAAGTTCTTGTACTGATATCTCCTATCTTGCTCACATGCACCTTAATTTTCTCTCAGGAAGTACTCGGATAAAATTGAATCTCCAATGTTTTATCCCCCTCATTATGTAGACATGGACTCTGAACTTCACTCGAGTAAGTTATTAGCTCCTCCATATTCCAAACTGAGAAATGAGTCGATTCTCTTAGTCAAGAGCAGCATCTGCATGGAATTATTCCTATAATGTATTGCTGGATGTGGATCCAACTTTTTTTTTACCATGTTGTGCTGTCATCACTAACACTTCTCTTTTCTTTATTTATCACCTTTGATTTAGAACATGCATTTGGAGCCTGAAAGCCTTTTTTTATACTTGGAGTTTTTACTCTTCCTAGTATTCTTGTAGTGCCAAGAGGATATGAGACCTCCCGTTTACTCAGGAAGCAACTTATGGAAGAACGAGAACATGCCCTAGAACTTGAAAGGAGGCGTCTAGCAGAGCTGCAATTAGCACGGAAACCATTAGCTAATCAACGCTATTTCGGGTATTCCATGGATGGGATCAAAGTTTCAGAAGGTCAATAACTGTCTTGCATATTCAATTGTAGCTCCCTTTGTCAGACTCTAACCCTTACTTTTTTCTCTTCTTGTTTTCTTCATTGCACATGCAGATCATTTCAATCTCCAATCTGCAGAACGTTATAATTTTCTGCTCGATGATAAAATCAGACATGCTGACTCCAACTACAGTGACCAAGAGAGGTAGATATTAAGTTTTCATACAAGACCGGTTTTTTGGCATTATTGTTCACAAGAAAAAGCAGAAATTAGATACACTATACATCTCCTTTTGCATTTATTTCGACCAATGCATACTTTGCCCACACCCTTCCAGCCTGTTAGAGCACATGGTCTTGCATCTCCTATGTGTGAACTGTTTCATTTCTTTCCATACATTTTTTCACACAATCATCTCAATCCTATTCTAAGCCTAAAACATTATGTTATACATAATTGTAGATTTAGTTGAAAGCTTTCCCTTCTTCATTATTGAACTGAGGTTCCATATATTAATTATATTAATCTGCTTTCTTTGTTGTGCCATTTGTTGCATTTCTGACCAGAGTCCCATGTTTCTATTTGATTAGCAGTCAAGGACTTAATCTGCCAGAGAGCCCGTTTGCATCACCGATCTCCACAGTCATATAGGTCATCAGCAGCACCGCAGAAGAACTATAGAGTTAGTACTGGTTTGAAAGCGACGTAACAGCTCTTACTTGACCTATACCTTTTTTTTCCTCAACTCATTCATGGTTAATCAAAGTTTCCTGCAAGTACATACCAGCGTAAAGAAGTAAAGAAAAAGAAACAGCAGAAGCATCCTCCATGTTACTCAGGTGGAAGGAAGTAGCAAAGCAAAGCAAAGAAGAATATGATACATAGAAGAAGTATTTTCAAGTTAACAACAAGCACAGAGTAGGCACAAGGGTCCTGGATATCATCATCACCATCTTTAGAGAGAAGGAGACATGTAATATACAGCCATTTTAGTGGAAGGAAATGAACTTGAACATAATGCTGTGTCCAGAGAGTTTCAAACATGTTTAGAATCTCTGTAACACTAAGCACCAATAGTTTATCAATAACATCATCTGTTACCAGCTTAATTACATACAAGTCCATCAAAGTTATTATTTTTTGGGTTTATCTGCTTATCTGTTGCTTTGGAATTGGAGTACATTATTGGAAATGTTGAGCCTCCTCATCCTCCATGCATGTGATGGTGTTAAGATTATAGGAAACAGAGAACATAAAACCACTCACTCTTAGTGGCATTGGTGAGTGACATATGGTCCAAAAGATGAGCATTTATTTTATGGAAATACCTCTATATTGGAGCTTGTCATTGGTAATGAAGCATAAATGTAAGATATGCAGAGGTGGTGGCCCATCCCCATCCCCATCCCAAACTGTGGATAATTAGGATAGGAATCAGTGTAGATAATCTTGGTTGTCCAACAACAAGTCACCAACACCTTATACTTATGGCAGACCTTCAATGACCAGATATGGAGAAGATATTGTGCAGTCATTGTCCACAAAATGACACCCATAAGCAACACACAAAATATCAATATAGTAGAGCAACATCAGCCACAGCTACATGCATTGCTTCATTTTTGTCTCATTCTGTGTTTCCATTTGGTTTGATTGATATGATTCTTGTGACAGTGACAATACCAATTCACTATTATATAGTTGTATATCATTTTTAACCCCGAGATTTTCGGGAAAACAAGCAAATGAAAGAGACCTGCCAACCCAATTTTCAAGTCTTAACAATAAAGTTCTTCTAATTTGGGACAAAAATGCCATTGACAAACTTAGAATTGCATCACTGATCTCAGCACTGTACAAGAAGAATGTTCCAAATTAAACAGCCTGGAATCTTACACCAATCATTGTAATTCCACGCCATTCTTGTCATGGTTGGAACACAAGGTAGAGCCATATGTTATTGTTGTTGTTTTTATTATTATTATTATTATTATGATGGTGGTGAACATTATTCTAACTCAAATATACCTACTAAATAATGAATCCAGAGGATAACCACCATTGAAACATTAATGTTAGGTCGTAAAATGGGCATCTTATTTTGTTATTTACAAAACTTAATACTCCACCAATATCGCTATGCATTTTTCAATTATCATTGTTCATCTTTTTCTTATTATACATATGCATTTACTTCTTCTACTGTTTTTGTCCCTAAATCTTATGGTGACGAACTTTCAAACTCATGGAGACGCCGGCCACACAATTGTTGATTAAAAGTCAGTTTTGGAGTCTTAGGATACTTTGGTGCTAGTTTCTCTTCCTCTAGGAAAGTACACTCTTGATGCCGGTGAGTTTATATGGTCAAAGTTGGTTTTTATGGTTAAGTAGATCACCTTAAGCACGTTAATTGTACTAAACTATCGAGACAACTTCTCCTTGCTTGCAAATATTGTTTCAATTCGTCTCTTTACAACATTTGCAATCATGCGACGTTAGCTCCTTTACCAACTTGACATCAAGAGTACATTTCTTCGTGAGAATTTGCAAAATGAGATCTATAGTAATCAATTGTTGCTCAAAATTAAAGGAGTCTTGTTTGTTTGCGAATTTAGACACTATCTTATAGACTTAAACAATCACCTCGTGGCTGATTTGAAATATTCAGTATTGTCGCTTTGTGGTCTCTAAAGAGGTTGATCCCACTTTTTTTTTTTTTTTTATCATCACTCATCACAAGAAAAATGTATATATCTTATCACATAAGACAATTAGGATGACATTCGTCAGGTGAACTAGCATTTCTTCGAACATTTTAATAATATGGACTTGGATCACCATACAAACTTCTTGGGTATTGAAGTTGCTCAATCTAACACAAATAGTTATCTTTCAGCGTGTTTATGTGCTACAAATTCTTGAAGAAGCCACAATGATGAGTTGTCGACTAATTGATACCTTCATGGATTCAAACACCAAATTGGAGGAGCCAAGTCTTGAAAAGTATCATCAACTCATTAAAAAATTGAATTATCTCACAATGTGGAACGTCTATTTAATAGGAATCCCAACCACTTGGAATCCGAGTATACAATGTATTATTGAATATGCCTTTTGTCTTCGTATAATAAAACATGACCTATAAAAGATCATGTCAGGGTGCATTTCTACTAGTTTTATCGATTCTAGAAACCAGTTGGCAAACATTTTCACCAAATCCCTTCAAGAGTCTCACATAAACTTTATTCGTAACAAGTAACATGGTAGCAACATATAAACTATACGCCTCATCATAAGAAAGTGTTAGACCTTAAGATTGCACATAATTAAAAATTTGTACCAGATTCAAAAAATAAAGTTCACATATATTTTTAAGTTTCATTTTTTCTACATACAAATTAGTAGTTGTCATTAGATGAAATATAGTCCTCAACTAATTCACAACATTATGAAACTTTGCTATTCATATTTACTGTTAAATCGTAAACTAGGCTACATGAAATGATTAAGAAATTTCTCAGTTTAAATATCAACTTTATTAGTTAAAAAAATAAAAGTGGCTCACTCATTTTGTATTATCAAATGTGACTTTAATTATTACCTACTTCAACACTCACCTTATGTGCAAGCCCCACATTTTCCTTTTGTTAACACTCGACACCCACCTCATGTGCAAGTCCCACATTTCTTTTTGTCGATGAACTCAACAAGTGCACAATCGGTGGTTATTTAAATTGACATTCCCCTCGCGTGCAGATTTTTCCGCTAGGAGCCGAAACAAGAGGTAGAACAACATAATCACCCGATGCCTAAATCAAAATAAACTCCAGAACCATCTAAAATAGTTGAAGACTATATTGTATATTTTATTGATTGACAAACCACTGATTTGTATCCAAAAAAAGAGTGATAAAAAAAGAATGAAACTAACTAATTTATAGTTTTATTTTCTAATATGATACAAATCCCTAATTATAACATATCCCAACAATATGTCAAAAACAAACTCAATTAAATGTCTCACCAAAATAATTTACCTTTTCAAGTAAAACACAATACTCACTTAACGATCAAGACACTCGTTTTAAGACAAAGATGACACTAGCACATTCTAACAAATATCATACTCTGTAAAAAAAATAAACATTTTTGGATGACAAATCATGTGAATCAAAATAAATATGAACAAGAAAGGACAGATGATACAATTTTGTCTTCTACAAGAATAACTATGAGGAATAATGAGAATCTTAAATTGAAAACACATCTACTTAAACCAATGCAGCATTTCATATGAACATAAACCAGGACAGACAAGAATACAAATGAAAAAACAGCAAACACATTAGTTTACTTTGCCATTAAGGCAACGAAAAAGCAAAGGTAAACATAATAACATGAATAGTAGACTAGTAGTCGTATACTGATTTGGACCCTAGTAGGATTACTCCTGAGGTTGCCCAACAAACAAAAGCACATATAACAAACAAAACCGTGATTTAGAACTTGGAAACAAAATTAGTATACAAGGAGGTATGGTAGAGTGTATGAGGTTACAAAACTTGCATTTATACCTTCTTGGCTGATTAATAGCTATTTCGAACCTTCAAGTAATCCTCTTGATGAATCAAAAACACAAGGCACACCTGCAACTGTTCTGGTAACCATTGAATAGCAAAAAAATTATCATCAGTAATATACATAAAGATCTCTAGATAAACACTTTACTAAAACATATCTGTTCATGATCCCACAAGTGTTGTTACTTTAGACATTAAAATCTAATATAAAAGCTAGGGTATCCCCAAAAGGTCATTGCGAGAATTATGGATAATTCTATATTATATTTATATATACTACCAATTTTTTTTATATATATAAAAAGAGTATTATCATCTATTAGGCTATTAGCTGGTTACATAGGAGCATAACATATTTAAGAGTTTAGCATGTTCTCTTCCTGCTGAGCCAATTTTAAGCTACAAGCTATTTGTATTTACATTCACCTGCAATTTATTGCTCAATGACTACAAACTGACCTTAAGATTAAAACTTTGCTTGAATGTCTTTTGCCTCTGCAATCACCAACAGTTCTTTACCCTCATGGCTTGTCTACAACTGGGAGCCAACAAATAACAGTTGGAACAAAAAATAGAGCAGCTTCTGTGTAGATTATGGCACTAAATCATACTTTCAACTGAATATATAGGTGTCAACTGTGTATGCAAAACTTGGACCAGCATCTGCATATGAAGGTACTTAGTCATGAAGCAATTGATATGTAGTAAATAACTGAATCAGTCTACTAAAAACACCATAAAACAGATGAAGTAATCGGCTTACCAGTGAGTTATACTAGTTAGAAAACCAGAGGTTCACCCCAAAATCATCTGAAAATTATGTTAAGCTGATAGACATTTATTACTCAGCTCTTTCCAAACACTTAGGTCAGTATTACTTTAGAACCGACAATAGTGCAACGCATCATCGTTTTCTTTCATATTTCTTGGCAAACTTGCTTAACAGTAAATTTTGACGAAATTCCAAATATGTATCCAAACTAGTCCCAGCCCACTGCTGACAGAAGCTTTCATCAGTTGGAACCAATGAACTGAGAGGAAATGGCCCTTTAGGAACTTTCTTCAAGGAAACCAAGAACCGATGGCGAGGGCGAATTCTTTGGTCCAAGGACAAGCTCAAGTATGTAGGATATTTGTTCAAGGACTGAACCTTGTTGTTTAGTTCATTAACCAAATACCTATATTTAGGCTTTAGGTTATCCTCCAGTGACAAAGAAAATACCTGCCACTCACAACCAGCACATCCCATCAGATCATACAGAGAAAGTAATTATATTGTGATAAAAATAAAAGAAATCAAATTATTCCAAGATCAAATGGTAGAACTAAGCATATAATCTTCCTTCATCTAAGCCTAGTAGAACGTTAGAACTCTTCAGCAGAAATAGAAAAAAACAGAGTAATTTGAACGGAGAAGTTCATCTAGGCCTTGTAGAACATTAAAACTCTTCAGCAGAAAAAGAAAAACAGAGTAATTTGAAAGAAGAGCTGCATACAGACGCACATATAGACGGCAAAACTTCAATAAGAAATGAACATGATAACTCCCTATAAAATAGTTACATTGTAAACTTCATATGTTCAGTGTCGACAAGTAAAGATAACTGACCTGTGTAAGGCTAGTCAGGACTTTCAAAATGTCAGCATCGCACATCCCAATACTCCTCAGAAAATTAATTCTAGGCAGCAATCCATCTTCTATACTGTAATGAAGGAATTGAGGATGTTTTGTTACCATCTTCACTATACTATCTTTGGGTGCTCCCAACTCCTTTGAAAGAAATGTATAACGAGCATTCCATGTTATGTCAATTCGCTGAACAAGGATTTGAGGGCTCAGCTGCACAACTTTACCTAAAAAAGTTTCCTTAATGCCTACCTCTTCTACCAAGTATCTCACTGTGGGTTTCAATGAGTTTTCAACACTATAAGAAAATAGGGATGGAGAATTAGCAATTATCTGCCCTATTTTAGAACTTGGTATACCCAAATCTGCCAAAAATTTGACATGAGGTTTTAGATTGTTCTCCACTGTATATCCTAAAATCTGCGGCTGCCTCAGAAGTATTCTTCTAATGTCTCTGTGTTTAACGCCAACGCTCATTAAGTAATCCAATCTTTCTTGTGCAGAAACAACATTATATTGTAGACAAAGCATGTTCCTGTCATACATTTGAATGAAATGTGATTCCTTAAGTCCAAATGAGCTCAGATAATCAAGAAGAGGAATCCATTTTGCATCCATATCTATTTCTTCTAGCAGTTGCGGATATTTATTTTCAATAAGTTTCCTTGTTTGCATCTACAATGAGTAAACATATACTCCCATTAGTACCATCATAGGCAGCACAGATTCAGAATATGCTCAAGTATTACCCTTCATCAAACACACATGTGTGTCAAAGGAACCCATTACCTTTGATCTTTCTGAAGCAGAAGACAGTTCTCCAATATCAGTATCCAGAAACTGGTTTTTGTTTTTGACATCCAAATGGTCTTTGTTGAAACTGAGGCTTCCTTTAGATTGTAATGATTTCATTACCTGATCCTTTTTTGGGTTTCCCTGTTTTCCTGCAAAAAAAAAAAAAAAAAAAAAAAATAGTTTATATAGTTAATCTTTCCTTCCCTTCCTCCTCACCCACCCCTCCGGCCTCTCCCCGCAAAAAATAAAAGGAATAATACTTAAGTGCTTGAATGTGTACCTTGTCTCTTTTCCGTGACTTTTGCTGACTTATTTGTCTTCATATCCTCATCAAGTTCGGAATATTCATCCTGGAGACACACTCTACAGTCAAATGAAAAATTCAACCAAGTAACAATAAAACAGAATACATGTAGACGAGTCATTCGTTAGATCCTTTGTGTCTGAGTTAAGCCTAAGGCAGTAGTTAGATAGGAGGGCTGCTTAAGTAGTACTCCCTCTGCCCCAAAATGAGTGTCTTGTTTCTAATGAATTTGTCCCAAAAAGAGTGTCCTCTTTCCTTTTTTAGGAAGTTAGTTATGCATGATTTACCAATAATAGCCTTGTTATAAGTTAGTATTATTTGAGTTTGTTGCAACACATGTCCATAAGATACAAGAAGAAATATACAACACTAACTAAAGTTTTCTTAATTCTTCTCAAAATAGAAGAAAGACACTAATTTTGGGACGGAGGAAGTAGTAACAATTATTATATAATTAGCTCCTATATTCTAGCAAGATAAGACTATAAGGTTATGCTTTAGTGCTAAATGAGTATAGTTTGATGAGAGATGTTCTAATTGTTCAATTAAACACATAGTACAATGCGTGAACCATACAAAACAATCAAGTATGCCAACCAAGAAACAGAATAATGAAAGCAATTCAACTTCAAAAATCAACAAAAGATAGTCCTGACGCAAGCAAGAAAGCCAAATGTGAGTTGAAATGAAAATGAGTCAGAAGTTGAAAAGGAAGACGAAGGCTCACATCAGAGTACCAAACATCATCCGCATCCGACTCGTCTTCTTCGTCTAGGTCAGAATCATTATCGCCTAGGTCAGAATCGTCATCGTAGTAAGGGGATAAGGACTGTCTGTAGCGCGCGCTGCGATAAGAGTTGAGCATTTTGGGATTGGAGTGCGAGGAGAGCACGACGAAGTCGGTGGTGGTGGTGGTGGTTCGCCGCCAAGCATCGGTGTTGGTGGTGGTGGTGAAGTCGGTCCTGAGAGGATTTCGAACAACGGGAGTGAATTTGAAGCAAGACTGAGAGAAAACTGCCATGTATCCGTTATCTTCTTTTTTGTGTGTTCTCTAAGTCTAAGTGGATAGAATATACCCCAAAACCCTAAATTACGACACCAGACAGAATCTCTTCCTCACCTCACAGTCACTCCTCAAAATATCTACTACAAACAACAATCCACTGCTTCTCTGGTTTATCTTCTTCCCCAAATGGTTAGTAAAAAAATATAAAAAATCCGAGTGCTCGAAAACGGCACCGTGTCTTGGGCGCGCGATATGGTCCACAGTATGGGTGTGTGGTTGGCGCGAAAGCAACGTGGTCACAATTTGAAACAATCCTTAAGCGAAGAAATGCCTCTTTTCTGTAGTTTTCTCTCTCAGCTCAGCTCAGCTACGCCTAAATGGAAGCTTCAGTCTCTTCACGACTGTTCATCACAGCACCCAATTTCTCAACTAGTCTCTCCAGAACAGCACCAATTATTACAGTCCGTCCAAAATCTGAATCTCGCAGAAGCGGAAGCAACCATTTGAACCGGAGAGGAAGATCGGCGGCAGCAGTTTAACATGTAAGCGCAGCTGCGGGCGCTCCCGCGCCCAAA
>JAYMSZ010002109.1:0-12634 GCA_036897665.1 Pelargonium citronellum
AATAATAAGTGTGTAATTATCTTATGATGCATCTTTTCGATATGAGTCAAAGGATCACACTGGTCGTCTTGTCTACATATATAGTTTATATATTCGTGTTTTCTTTTTTTTAATAACCAAAATAAATAAAAATCCTCAAATAGTATCACATCAAAATATGAAAGCTTACATATTGCTTGTAAGTATGCATATTAATTAATTTAAAGCTAATGAATGTTGCGCTGACTAAATTAAATGAGTGTTATACTAACACTCATTGTTCTCCAAATATTTTTCTCTCTTTTGCCTTTTCTAGTCTGATAATTATTTTGAGTTTTGTCTTTAATTAGAGTTTATCTTGTTTGAGTCCTTGTAAACCATTATTTTATTAATTAAACCTACTTAATATGTTGTAGTTGATTTTTAAGCGTCACGTCAGCCTTTATTGGCACGTTGTCACACCACTTTAATTAGATACGTAGTTCACGTGTGCATATCACATCATCATATCGTTTCATTTTTTCATCATTCACAACCAACTAAATCGACATCGTTTCATTTTTTCATCATTTACAACCAACTAAATCGACATCGTTTTGATTGTTTGTGATTTAAAAAGTAAAGCAATGAAACACAATGTTTTGCTTGATGTGACATGCACATGTGTACATTGTATTTGACGTGACATAATAATGTATCAACAAATGTTGACGTAACACCTAAAAACCAACTACAATAAATAGAGTGAGTTTAATCAACAAAAAATATTAATGTACAAGACTCAAACAAAACAAAACATTAATTAGGAGTTAAACTAAAATAAAATGTCAATAAATGATAATAGTGATACCAAATATGGTCTAATTTTACCTGTGATACCTAATAGTGATACCAATCAAGGTGTGGGTCAAAATTCAAATTGGCCTTCCCGAACTCGGAACGGTGTAAGTGGCGTTCCTGTAATTTACATTGCAAAAACTTCTGATACGACGTCGATTATAGGGTTCACGTGTAGTCAAAGCAGATTCTGCGAAATATTTTACAGTAACTGTACGGTGCGAGAGCTGCAGTTTGAGAGCTGCAATGGAGGCGCCGTCTTTAAACTCCTCTACTGTTCGATCATTGTCCTCTCCTTCTTCTGCTTCCTCTCTCCTGTTCCTGCGCCACTGTAATCACCGCAAAAACAATATTCTCAAGTTCAAATCCCGCTCAAATTTCTCCGTCCGCGCTTCCTCCGCCGCAAACTCCGGTACTCGTTTCTCTCTCCTTTTTCTATTTTACATTTCCACTTATTTTCATTCGTTTTTCTTAAGATTTTGTTTTTTGGGTTTTGTAGTCGTGACTCTGCTTGATTATGGAGCTGGGAATGTTCGTAGCCTCAGGAACGCAATTCGATATCTGGGCTTCGACATCAAAGATGTAATTTCTTTTATTATAATTTTTTTTGTTGTTGTTGTGAATGGGTGTTTGTAGAATTTGCATGTGTACTCTACATTTATTTTATGGAATTGAGAATGATTTAGAGTGAACTTTAGGTTCAATGCAGTTGCAAGATTGGATTTTTATTTATGAATTTTTTTTTGTAAGCGTCTAGAAGTGGAGGCTGCTTGAATTCTTCTGGGTATGTGGTTGCTGAAGCAATCTGGGGATTGGGATTGTATAATGAATGTGGAAGCTGTTGGTTAGTTCTATCGTTTAGAGCAGTTCCTCCTGATTATGGCGGTGGGCAGGAATTTGCAAAGAATAGGACGTTTCGGTTATTTACATCTTCGTTAGGACTGGGGACGAGGGCGGGCTTGGGTTGGTTGTAGCATTGGGTTAGGCTATGTTGTGCAACATACTTCTGGACCTCCTTGGTTTTGCTGTGGATGAGAGGGCCGGTGAGGAGTTGCTGTAGCATCAAATGGTTATGATGTGGCTTTAGTGACATGTTATTTTACTTACGTCAGAAGGTTAACATTGATTATTAGGTTAAGATCAATGCATTAGGTGTAGAGTAGACGAAATATTTTGGAGGATGAGAAGAAGTCATAAGTTTGAACTTAAATCTTATTATTTGGTTATTTGTTTGGTTGAAGAAGTGGAGAAGAAGAAATTTAACTAATTTTTAAGTGGCAAGATCCATATGACAAAAGGAAATTACTTATCTCAAGACTGCTTGATGGTTTCTTTAGTTTTTTTATCTGCCTGGTTCTGCGTTCGTATCCATTTCTCTTGGCAATGTCTTGTGTACTTTGGTTGTGTCCTCTTTTGATTCTTGAATGAAATGCATATTCACATCGAATTTCCTTATGAAAGCTAATATCTAGGAGTAGTCCCTCTCACACCTCTTCTTCCCAATGTAGGTACAAACTCCAGAAGACATTCTAAATGCAAATCGCCTTATTTTTCCTGGTGTTGGAGCATTTGTTACAGCCATGGATGTTCTGAACAAGAATGGGTACTGCCCTTGATGTATTTGTTTCTATGGAATTTAGGTGGACTAGTAGGAAAGAAGCGAGACAACAATTCTTCGGAAGCACTAGTGATATGGCATCCTTGTATTATTTATTTACTGGCCAGCATAGTAGTAATAAAAAAGTGAGAAAAAAGAAGTAGATACATTTACTTCTTGCTTAAGTCATTTATGCTAATATTATATCCATACCATCTCAATTAACGATGGCAAAATAGATGCTTGAATCAGATACATATGAGATGACTTTTAAATGGTAGTTTATAATTTGAAATATGGTTGTCAACCTTTGTGTTTCGTAATATGAGGTTTACAGCTGCAACCAAGAGTATATGAATCTTGATTGATCTAATGTTTTGCAGGATGGGTGAAGCTTTACGCGCTTACATTGAGAATGATCGCCCATTTTTAGGCATTTGTCTTGGTCTTCAAGTACTTTTTGAATATAGTGAGGAGAATGGGCCAGGTTGGAACTTCACGCATCTCTCTCTCTCTCTATATATATATATATATGTGTGTGTGTATGTGTGTGTGCGCGCGCGCGCGTGTGTATGTGTGGGTGTGTGCGCGCGCTCGCATGTGGTTTTTTATTTGTGTTCCTCTGTGTATCTAGAAATTTGTTTCCTTATTGTCTATGGACACACACACACACACATATTTGTAGCACAAACACTTTCACATGTGTGTGTTCCTTTGTGCGTGCTAAATTTTGTTTTCTTATCATTTGAACATTTGTCTAATCCGAACCTGTATCAACTATCAAAATATCTGAACATATATATAGATTTGTAGCTTATGTTACTCTGCTATGTTAAATTATTTCCCTCAGAATAATGGCAATCTTCCACTTCTTTGTGAAAAGTAGAAGAAATCCTATTTTCTATTTATATAATGTTGCTCAATAACCATGAGTATGAGTATTCTATTTGCGGTATTATGAACACGTTTACGATAACTTGAAACCATAATTGTTGTCGTCATCTTTATTATATAATCAATAATGGGGAGGGAGCTTTCTAAGGTTAAGAAGGTAGAAAACCCCCAGTACAATAGAGAAATTACCGTTGTTTAGCTGGATTTGTAAACAGCTAGCGGTAAGGTCTCTTTAGTAATTGACTTGAATTGTTTAATCCTGAACCCCATAGATCTAATTTGACATTCCGACTTGTGTTGTAGTGGGTGGTCTTGGCTTGATACCTGGATCAATTGGGCGTTTTGACTCGTCAAATGGTATCAGAGTACCCCATATTGGCTGGGATGCTTTGCAAATCAACAAAGACTCTGAAATTTTGGACGATGTTGGAAATCGCCATGTCTATTTTGTTCACTCGTACCGAGCATTGCCGGTATGTTCTCCCATGCTCCAGTCTTCCCCTCTATTTACCTTAATTTGGAAATTAATCTGATTAATTCTCTTCTTTGCAGTCAAATGAAAATAAAGAGTGGGTTTCATCCACCTGCAACTATGGTGACAATTTTATTGCATCTGTTAGAAGGGGGAATGTGCATGCAGTTCAATTCCACCCAGAGAAGAGTGGAGGTAAATCATTTTCTTTTACCTTGTTTCCCAGATTTCATATTGTGTTTTGAGAAGGTGCAGGTTCAGCCTTGCCCCAAGGCAATGATAATAACTGTACAAATGAGATTATTTGATCTTAAATTATTATATTGTTCATCAATGACAAACTGGCACTGCTAGATAATTATATGGAGAATCTCTAATATAATTTTTCAATGCTTAGCTGATTTGTTTCTCTTTATCTGATTTGATGTGTTATGTATTGAATTTTTGCTATACACAACTTGTTTATGAGTTATGTTGAATCTCATTTCCTTTATGGTTTTTTATAGAAGCATTGTGTAACAGAGTATTTGAGATAAATTGGGCCTGATAATGAATGGTGCAGATGTTGGTCTTTCTGTGTTGAGGAAGTTCTTGGATCCAAATTCATCCACAACAAAGGTTGCCTTTATGCTCGAGAAATGCATTTTTTGTATACTTTATGAATTCTCCATTACAACATATAACGCTGTGAAAACTTCTTGTAAATGCAGAAGCCTACTGAAGGGAGAGCTTCAAAACTTGCTAAGAGGGTATGGTTGTCAAACCTACATTTTTCAGTTTTTCTGGTTGGATTGAATTTCTATACTTCTTAATCGTATAGACGTATACCCAATTTTTACTGAACTTGAAATATCATGGAATAGCCGAGCATTTTCGTCCCATTGTAGTTAATTAGCTCATGCATTACTTCAGGTAATCGCTTGCCTTGATGTGAGGGCAAATGACCAAGGAGATCTTGTTGTTACCAAAGGAGACCAGTATGATGTGAGAGAGCATACAAAAGAGAATGAGGTAATGCAAATAATATCTTGAATGATGTGTTGTATGGCTGATATGTTTGTAGTATCTAATTTTATGGGGGAAGGACTATCCCAAGTTGCATTTTAGAACAGTAATGTTCTAAAAGGTGCATGTGAGGCGTTAGGGTTCTGTAGAGCTTAGTGCAAGGCGCACGGTGAGGCATGGGCTTCAATGAAGTGAGGCGCACTTTCTAAAATTTAGTAAAAACCTATAAATTTAAACATACACATTGCCAAAATAAATAAATAAAAGAGTTCATTAATTTGCCGCTGTTATTTACTGTTGGTTCTTAGCTGTGCTGCTTTATCTTCTTTTTTGAATGTATCTTCTGTGATATACACAGTTACTAGTGTTGATAGTACAATTGTATAGACAAATTTTAAACTATGGAACCCTAAATGAAGAGTCTCCTCTTCAAAGTCTCAATTTACTATTCAAAATTAATTTTGGCCTTGTAAATTGGGATCATTAAAGGTGAATAGTCTTCATTATTATAATCCCAATTGAATAGACCAAAATGAAGAGTCTTTAATTGAGGATGACATGATGAAAGAGCAAAAACTGATTGAGGCGCACCTCAACAATGCCCCCAATACAGCAAGAGGCGTGCACCTCATAGGCCTCACATGCGCCTCAGTGAAGGCACCCCACCTCAATGATTTTGAGGCTCTAATGTACGCCTCACGCCTGAGGGGGTTTTAAACACTGAAAACAGTTAACATGGATGCATTGTAATTGTCAAAACTCAAAAAAGTATTAAAGTCATTATCACATTATAATAATTTTTTTAGAAAAAAGAAAAGAAAAGAATAATAAGGAAGTAACAAATTGATCCTCAATTGCCTTTCCATCCCAGTATTTTGTGATACACTCTTTCCATGTTTTATATTCTTCTCACTCATCCCATGCCTTTTATAATGCCCCCCTGTCCCAAAATGAGTGTCCACTTTCATTTTTGTTTAATTAGTTATGTATGAGTTATCAATAATATCCCTAAGACAAGGGAGTTAGAACTCATTGAGTTTGTTTCAACAAGAGCATATGGAGATAGAAGGGGAAAGTTCTACCCTGACTAACTTATCCTTAATCTAAAAATGAGAAAGTGAATACTCATTTTAGGTATATTTTTTTGCTTCAATATATTCACAACTTAGTTTTCGAGGGCGTCCCTCTTACAATGTGAGAGCTTCATTTCATAAGTTAGCATGCCACTATGTTATATTGGTTGGTTGGCTTTAGATATGTGTTTTTAATTGAATCATGTCAATGGAAGTTTCACTTTCCCAACCTGTTTACTCACAATCTACTTTTTTTTTCCTGGTTGAGAAAATTTGCACGCATCTTCATACTTACACTATTGTCTATATTTGTAGGTGCGAAACCTTGGTAAGCCAGTGGAGCTTGCTAGAGAGTATTACAAAGATGGGGCTGATGAGGTGATACGTAATTACTTTTGGAAATAATGTGTTATGGATGACGTACTATGGTGCGTGCCATGGCGCATGGTCCTCGCCATGGACTACTCATGGCACAGCGCTTTCAAGAAGGCACACCTTTCTTGCGCCATTTGACAAGGCGCAACGCAAGCCCATGGGTCTTTTAAGTTATTAGGGTTATAAATTAAAGGAAACTACAATTAAAATCACAAAAGGAAATAAACATACAGTAAATACATGCACTAGCACTGCAGTGTAGACTATCTATACTTTAGCCTTTAGGCAGCACTTCCTGCCATCCAAAATTTCAATTTCAAATTCTTCATCCACAATTGCAAGACTACAAAAACAGCAGCCATTGAAGAGCATTCCAACAATAAAACAGCTATAAGTCTTTTGATGATGAGAATGAAAATAGTGATTCTCTACTTGAAAAAAATGAGGATTATGATATTTTGATTCAATACTTTACTTTTGGTTTTAGATCTCTATCATAAGAATGTTGACTTTTAGAAGTTAGAACTATCGATTTCAAAAAAAAAAAAAAAATGAAGTTAGAACTATCAATCTTATCCTTGAACTCATTTAGATGATATGTTTAGTATTGTAATATATTAAATATGCCTAAAACATATATATAGTATTAGAAATCACAACCAAGAGACAAACAAAATGGATCCGGGCGGGGCACTCCGCGCCCAAAAATTCATTGGAGCGGATGTGAGTGTTAATCTCTGATGTGGCATCACCTAATTGGCCATGATTAATTGGCTGTGACTCTCAACCATGGCCGAGAGTTTGTTTTTCTCTCTCTATATATATATTATTTTTAGTGAATATGTGTGCATTATTTTCTAAAGGTGGCTTGCCATGCAATGCACCTTGCGCTGAGGCTCTAGGAGAGGTTTGCGCCATTGTGCGCCTTGGACCATTAATAACATATTAAAGTGTCTTATAGTATTTATTGAGAGCAATGATATTCTTGTTCAAGCTTCAATGTTCACTTGCAGGTTAGTTTTTTGAATATCACTGGTTTCCGTGACTTTCCTCTAGGGGATTTACCAATGCTCCAGGTTTGTTATTAGTAATTGCAAAAGTATGACTACAAAACTATTATTTGTATCATCTAATCTGATTCAGTATTTTTCTCTAATTATTAAATAGGTATTGAGGTGTACTTCAGAAAACGTTTTTGTCCCATTAACAGTTGGAGGTGGAATTAGAGATTTTACGGATGCAAATGGCAGGTACACCATGTTTTTATTAAGACCAATTGTGTGCTTAGTATGTTTTAACATTTCAACTTTGCTTGAGCGGTTTTCATTGACTACTAGTTTATACTTCGTGCGTTGCACGAGAATATTTATAATAAATTTGATTGTTTATTTTTTAATTAAATAATTGGTACAAAATTTACGTTCTTATAAATTAAAATCTTATGAATTATATATTCTTATAATGAAACAACATTTTGATCTAAAAATGGAAAACCAATGAGATCTAATACTCGTTATAAACCTTGTGTGATTATATTTTTATAATAAAAATTGATAACTATAAATATCAATATAGGTGGTATATATTTTATGTATGTAGACTTTGAATATTACTACATATTTCCTTAAAAAAATGATGAATTTCACATTATATTACAAATACACAATTGACAATTATGAAAATAAAATATAATACATATACAAAACTCAAATAACTATAAATATTTTTTAGCCAAAATAATATAAGTTGTATGATCTTTGCTGTCTTTGTCATTTATTTACTTTAAGAGGATGCAAAACAATGTCGATTGTTGCATCAAATACAACTTTTTCATTCTGCAAAAAGAAAAAAATAATTGTAAATCCATGTTATTTGATTATAAGTCAAATAAATGAAAAAAAAAAACTCAAATTATACAATTATTACCTTAATCGAGCTTATTGAGTCTAAGAATTGCACTCTAGGCAAATTTACGAATTTACCTCGTGGTAAAAAAAAAATTGAGTGGATAAAAAAACTGATCATTTACTTCTATTTTACTACAAAAACTACTTACCGATGAATATGCTCCGTGATGATTAATTAAATTTTGCCTGAGTTTACACTTTACAGTATATTAACTATAACTCTTGTTTATATTTAAAAAAAATAATAATAATAAAAACTATAACTCTTGTTTATAAATGTCAATTAAGGTTTTTGCTCTCATTGAACTAGTTTTAATCACTTAACTCCTTGGGTTATAATTATGTACTTTCCTATGCTTACAATATTTTACTTTTCTTATTTTATATCATTACTTACAATAGTTTACTCCCCTTAGTGTTTACAGTAGTTTACTTATTGTATATTAGGGTTGATTGTATAATTAAGTACAACTTTATGCCAAAACTAAAAATTTGATGACATGGTGTTCTAATATGCATTATAAACATATTTTTTGTTCAACTTTTATAATCTGTATGTATATATATAGATACCTGATACCTGCATTAATTATCCTGTATGCGATACAGCGCGAGTATCAATTTTTCTTACTTAAGCAACACTTTTTTCAGGCATTATTCCAGTTTAGAAGTTGCCTCGGAATATTTCAGATCTGGGGCTGATAAGATTTCTGTTGGAAGTGATGCAGTTTATGCTGCAGAAGAATATATAAAAACTGGGGTATGCAATACTGTACATAATCTAATTCCTTAGCCGATTTGTATAATCGTATGTGATGTGCCTCTTTGAATCAGGTCAAAGGAGCACACTAGATGTGTTGTGTATATATTCTTTTCTCAATCTTTTTTCTGGTATGTCCTTTTTTGAGTAAACTTTCTCATACTTCATGGACTGCAAATTGTAGGTAAAGACTGGGAAGAGCAGCCTAGAACAGATATCTAGAGTATATGGAAATCAGGTAATTTCCTGTCTGGATGTGGATGTTGCTTGCTCTTCTTCATCCATTAGGAGGTTTTAAAGCATATTTTCATCAATCTGAGATGTAGTTTAAGAATTATTCACATGGGATTCTCTTGTTATAATCAATCTGTTATAGTAGTGAACTTGATTGACTGATATAAATATTGGTACCGAAGTATGTCATTCATTTTCAAATTTTGCTGAAAAAAGCGAGTTTGAGCTCAAACAATAGTGCTGAAGATGTTGACTTGCTGGCTGTTAATTTCATCCATTTATGAGGGCATTTGGTTTGATTGATTTATGGCTCTTTTCTGCTTCTAATGGTGCTAATTGTAAGTATACCTTATGACATAATTTGATGCTTATTTTATAGGCTGTCGTCGTAAGTATTGACCCTCGTAGAGTATACCTGAATAGTCCTGATGATGTGGAGTTCAAGGCAATAAGGGTAACAAACAAAGGTAAACCTTCTTTTCTTCGATCTCTTTAAAAATTGGTTGAATTTGCCATTTGGTTGCATGTTTTGTGAAATGTACATGGAGAACCCTGTTTATGATTAGGTATCCATCATTATATACCCCAGTCAAATTTGGTATGAACATAAAATTCAAGACGAAACTATTAGCGCCTTTCAGAAAAGAAGCGAACAGCTATCAGCTCTTACCAGTTACTAGTCATTGATTTTATTTCTTATCTTCTCTATACACTCCAACACACTTAAGAGCCATGAATCATACCAAACTATAAGGTATTTAGCTAATCTACAGTATCTATCTTACTAACATTAACCCTTGGTGGTTCTAATTTTTGGTATTAGTTTATACTTGTTCATAGCATAAATTTCATTGTACTTTTCTTTTTCTGTCTTCTTTTTCATAACAAATTTTTTTTGTTGTTGAGAAAATAATTTACGTGCTTATATGAAAGAGAATGACATAAATGATCTTGAAATTCTTCTTGCCAATTAGATAAACTAATAACATCTATAATTCTGTTTGCAATATTGATGTCTCAGGTCCAAATGGTGAAGAATATGCTTGGTACCAGTGCACAGTAAGGCTAAACTTGATTCATCTGTCTGTGTTATTTTTCTTGATGTATATATTTTGTGTGAACCATATTCTCTTGCCTAGCTGGCTATCATATATACTGAAATGGGTCTTAGGGTCAACTTAACTAATCATTTCAGATAAATTTCAAATAAAACTTTAGCAAATAAAAAGAGGAACATGGAATATCCAGAGCATGGTAATATTGGTGAAGCTTCTTAGGGCTTGGAAGAAGAATAACATGGCATGCTGTTGAAACTAATATTGGATCTTAGTTGGGAAGATTATGTGATTGTCCTTCAGTTTGTCTGTGATGTTAGCAGAGTTTGAACTCACAAAGAACAGGGTAGGATTCTGTTGTGTGTATTTTTTTTCCTTTCAAACTTGTAGTAAATCTTATAATAATAATATCTCTCCCTACTGTGTAAATGAGTCGTAAGTTGAATATCTTTAATAATTAGTATATTAATCTAATCACAACTTGTTCCCTTCATTGTTTATGGTTGGGGTCCTAGTGGGGTTGTAATTCAGCCTACTGCAAGCTTGTATTATTTTAAATGATAGAATTAAAACCTCTGCTTGACTTCTTGCAATTAAACAGTTTTACCTCTGCACAATAAGCAATTACTAGTTGAATATCTCTAATAATTAGTATATTAATCTAATCACAACTTGTTCCCTTCATTGTTTATGGTTGGGTCCTAGTGGGCTTGTAATTCAGCCTACTGCAAGCTTGTATTCTTTTAAATGATAATATTAAAACCTCTGCTTGACTTCTTGCAAATAAATAGTTTTACCTCTGCACAATAAGCAATTACTGTCATTTTCTATCAAGGTTAATGGTGGGCGAGAAGGTCGACCAATTGGAGCGTATGAGCTTGCAAAAGCAGTAGAAGAGCTGGGAGCTGGAGAAATACTACTTAACTGTATTAATTGCGATGGTAAAACTACTACTTTTTTCCACAATAATTTTTAGGACGTTCTCTTTTTGAGCAACCAGTTACTATGTTAAGCATTTTTTTTACCACAAAACATCGTAACTTATTCAATTTTTTCCCTGGAAGTTTGACACTTTGATACGTGGTTCCCATTTTATGTCGTCAAGACTGCTCCTTTAGAACCCTAAAATGCATATTTCCTGCTGATTAACACAACCTAGTCTGTCACTTAGCTCATAGATTCTCTGTTATTTTTATTCAGGTCAAGGAAAAGGATTTGATATAGACTTAATCAAGTTGATCTCAGACGCTGTGAGCATTCCTGTCATTGCAAGTAGTGGTGCAGGTGCTGTTGAACACTTCTCTGAGGTTTTTGCGGAAACAAATGCATCTGCTGCCCTTGCTGCTGGCATTTTCCACCGGAAGGAGGTACAAGTAACACTCTTCATATGCAATTACAATAACAGTCATTGACTATCATAATCACTTGTGCATCGTTCTACTACCATTCAGTCTTAGAATTATATCAACCATTCTAAAACTGAAAACTAGGAATGCTTGGTCTCAGTGGTTCTCCTTAGTAGAGCTAGGGAGTGTGCACATTTCCCGGCTGGCCAAAAGTGTAACTTTCCAGTTTATTGGCTAGTACTAGGACACGTGGAGTTGTTGTCCCTGTTCAATACTGTATCTCCCAAGTTCCCAACTCTTGAATTATGCAACCATCATAGGAACTTTACTTAAAATGAATTATTCTTCACGACATATATGCAATCTTTGTTGTTTTATACGCTATGTTCCTTCTGTAATTGTGTTCATTGGTCACGTATTGTTTGCAGGTTCCCGTTCTATCTGTCAAAGAGCACTTGCTCAACAGTGGCATAGAAGTCAGAATGTAGTAGCATACATTGCTTGCAAAGTCCTTGAGATGTAGTCCATAGAGGAAGAGAGAGTATTTATTATAATTTCAGGCATGCCTTGTTTACATTTTAATTTTCAATTTTATTTTGTATGGTGAATTGTTAGTAGTATTGATATTGGCTATGTGGATTTAGACATTTTCTGAACTAGCTAGCAAATGAACTGAGTATCTACAGTTTTTGATGAAAATTTTGCAGTGTCACCTTATTATGTAAATTGAATAAATTTACCCGTATGTATTAACTTAGGCTGCGTTTGGATTAGAATTTTGATTCCCATTCCAATTGCCATTCCCTCCATTCTCATTACCATTGCCATTCTCATGTAATGTTGTTTGGATTAGTTAAAGTGTGGGAATGAGAATCATTTTTTTAAATTATTATTATTTGATTAATAAAAATAAAAAATTGCTAAAAATGAAATTGATTAAATTATTCGCACTTTTACAATTATCTAAATAATTATGTATAAAAAAATCGTTATTTGTCATTTAAAAATTGATAAACGCTAAAAAAATATACGCATAAAAAATTTATTATTCGTGATTAAATAACTATAATTGTTTATGTATATGCTTGTTGAAGCAGGTC